>JAESVK010000836.1:1214877-1227225 GCA_017140935.1 Hamamelis virginiana | reverse complement strand
TATATATATATATATATATATATATATATATATATATATATATATATTTGATTCAAAGAAGCCGCCACACTAGCTGGAATCAGGAATATACAGGTAGGAAATATTTGAAGTCCATGTTGGTATGCTAGTGTTTTGCTGCAATTAAAATGTAATGACCCACTGATAGGGAACCATTAAAAAGCAGCTTTCTAAAGCAGCTTTCTAAACAATTAAGATAATGAATCTAGAAAAAGGGCAAAATTTCAAGACATACAGCTGGAAAGTATTTTTACAAGTCCATGTCACAATAGTGCATTAAACTTCTCCACCTTTGTCACATCAAATAAATAAATAAATAAAATTCTTCGAAAATGAACAATCAAAGAACAACTTGCAAAGAGCTTTCTTCTATACCAAAATGGCTGGTCTGGCAAAAGGACATTATGAAGAATTTATAAATAAATAAATAAATAAATTCTCTGGATAAATGCACTGTAAAGCATTAATCTATATATACTAAAAGCAAACATCACTTGCTTATTTCTGTAATCATCTTCACAATGTAAAATCATCGATCATGTGGTTGTATAGTTTCAATGGGAACATAGACATGGAAAATTAAATCTAATCCTATACTTCTTCTCACTTGCCCTGTGCCTCACCTGCATAATTACATGGCCCTATGTATGCCTTACGGCTCCATAGGAGTTGTGGTTGAGACCTCCATTTGTTTTCTTTCTGTCCTTTTGTTTTCTGACTTCTTCATCTTCTTCTTTCGGTTCAAAATTCTCAATTTCCCTTTTTTCTATAGTGGGCTTTATGACTGATAAATTAACATCCAGTAAATGAATATGAATTAACTATGATATTATCTTCTTGGACTCCCTTTCAAAACACACAATTAGATCGTTGTTTGTCTCTTGAAGAATGGTTTCTGGCAGATTAGGAGTCTCTCATCGCTGTTACTCTCAATTTCGACAACCCGTGCATCCCATTTCAACCGTGTAGTGAGAGCTCTTGCTGATTCAATGAGAGAAGCCGTGTCACGAAGTATCACCCAACCCTGCATTGATCCCACATCAAAACATCAGCAAAACTAACACAAGGAAGCAAACAGAAAACCATCTCAAACACCCCCTTCCAAAATAGGGGAAACAGTAAAACAAAACAGAGATATAATGATTCTGAGAAATGCTATGTAAAACACAGTAGACTAATTCAATTTCCATGGGAGCACCAAATGCCAAATAAATGGTTTATGGGGGAAAAAAACTAGCAAGTAAACTTAATGGACTTGACTATACCAACTAAACCTCAGATGAACATATATGATACTGCCTTGCGTTGTGCTTGTTAAAGCTTTCTAAATCTATTATCTTACAATTTGTGTAAAATTTGTATCATTATCTATCGATCTCTTAGGCATTCGTGTATAAATGTGCATGGCAATCTTCAAAGTCTAATAGTGTGAACAAACATCAGTGCCCAAATAAGCCATGCAAGGATTTAAGATTTATGGACCATGCCACCATAATGGAAAATAAGCAGGTATGCTATTTCGCTAATAAGCAATCTACATTGTGATCACTATGGCACATGACTAGTTAATTATTCTGATCCACCGTCCACAAAGATTTATATTTTCAAGAATAAATAGAACAATGCATGAACCAAAAATGTAACACAAGAGGAATCATTGATTAAGGTACCTCGGGACGAAGTAACCGATCTATCTCAGTGAATAAATCAAGCGTGGTGCACCTTCGCTGCTGACCAGTTTCAAGTGACAGAAGTCCATCAGCATGCACCATGTCATAAGTTCTAGGGTATGAAGGAAATGCTTCGCACCTAAAAGAGGAAAAAACATTGTAAAACACAAAACTATAAAGACAGTATACTAGTACATCTATTACTACAAACTTTAAGAACTAGTATATGGAATCAAAACTGACACCCGAGGGCAGAGATAAACCTGAAGTTTATCATTTCATTAATCCAACCAAGAACTGTACAGCTTTCCTGACATCTTCTTCAAAGCTAATGACCCCAGGCTTTATCCCACATAATTTGATATTTCCAAAGTACTACAAATATCCAAAACTTCACACATAATCAATGAATCATTTGTGGAATCCCCAACTTATAGTATGATAAATCTAGAATAATAGTATATCATCCCCTCCCTCTCTCTCACTTCAATATGGGTTCTTTAAATTTCAAATTCATCTTTGATTTTATCCAAATTATCTCTAACATTTTCCTAACCATTTCCTACTCCATAGTTCAAAATTATTATAATTCCAAATGAAGCTGATATGCGGACTTTTTTACTATGGTGCACAGTACATGACCACATTATCAATTTGAACTATGCAATCTCCAGATATTCATCCGCAAATCAGATTGTCCACAAACTTTTCCAATCAACACTTCCACAGATTTTATATATGTTCACACCCACGTTTGTGCATAATTGCATTTGCATCTACATTTGTAAATTCAAGATCAAGAAAGGAGGGTGAATGCTCTTTTGATGATATAATATCTGGTCTCCAATATTACCAATTGATCAATAAATCTGCATAGGGAGGCAGTCAATTGAACGAATGCACATTACAGGATTTGGTTCAAACTGCTGAGGAGTAAAGATTTCCTATCCAGCATACATTGATACATATTTTACACCTTGGGTGGAAAAACAAGTTCATAACCTTGACCATTTTTTTACATAGTTTGAGGAATCAACACTCACAAAGTTACAATTGAACTAAACAAGCTGCCATCTTACCATTTTACATTTTAAGAATAGAAGGCAGGTCAGGCAATGAAATAAAATTAGAGTGAAGTTTTGGAGTTTACGTTAAGGAAGAACATCAGTCCGTAATTGGTATTTATGAGAGGGCATACTAAAAGAAAATGGATGGGAAGGATGGTAGAATTTACCAGTCATGCAATACACCAACAAATCCCCTGTCGAGGATTAAGGGAAGGTAGTTGTGCCCGGTTGTAGGGACCACATTCATGACCCACGCAGACTTTCCGCCTTCCATTAAAGCAGAGCTGAATCCACCAAAATGAGCATTCATGTCTAACACATTTCTAAGCATGTTAAAAGGTGGAGAAGGGTCCTCGTCACCAGGTCTCTTTGGATGATCTGAGAATATCAGTGGCGAGAGAAGAGACCAATAATTACGGACTGCTGCATTCCAGTTAGCAGTATCCTCAGCAAAGTCTTCTGAATGCACACCTGATGAAACAATTGAAACATTCTTACAGATGAAGCAGAGGGAATAATAGGTACTTGGGTAGAGGTTTACAATGGAATTGTTTTTATATCACAAACTGTTTAAAGCCAAGTTAAAGAGCATAAAGTTTACCATAAATTGCAAGTTCACTGGAGTTCAAATGAGCTCTAGAGGGCCAGGTTGTCCTTTGCTCAATTGGAATCCATCGGCGGCTTTGAGTTCCTCCTATGCAGTCTTGAAGAGGACGATAATATGGAGATTCAGCATCATGGCCCTTACTGCAGATAGAAGGACCAGACCCAGATTTCCTAAAACACAAGCAATTTGTGATATAAATTAGGACCACCAGATATTCTCATGGATTTATGATTGCCCATATATATTGGATTTATGATTGCCCCATATATATTCTATGTTGATTCAGTCAACATGAACATCTTTATTAATAAAAATGAAATGTAAAATAAGGAATAGACATGTTGGTTGCCTCACCGAGAAGAATAACAGTTCTTTTTACTGGTCTTTTTCCATACCGCAGTCTCATCTTGTTGTGACAACATCTCCCAGCAGAGATTTTCAGCAAAATTTTGAATAAAATTCCATTTTTTCTTATGCTCTTTGTTATGACGAAAGCCCTGAGCATTGGTAAGGGGTGAAGTCCAGACAAAGTATCCACCAGGCCTCAAGACTCTATCAACTTCAATCAGGAAAATACCATCTGCACCGCATAAAAAATACACATATAATATAGTAAAATAAAATGCAACGTGGAATAATAAAAAATATTAAAAATGCCTACATGGACATATGCATTTTTGTACATATGTACGTCCTACATAAAGTATCATTTTCATGACTAACTTATAACTGATACCTTTTTGCTCCCAGTCAACGCCACAACGGGCGCAATGCAACATATCAAAGGAAAGAGATGGATACGGCAACTGTTTTGAAGTAACAGAACCAATCATTGCAGGGAGACCTCTTTCGAGAGTTAGTTGAACTTGACTTCCTGTAGCCTCATAGCTTGCAATGCACATTGTTAATATCTGTTTTGAAGAGAGGTGTGCTCCAAAGCTACCATAACCACATCCTATATCCAAGATGGTTCTAATCTGTGAAATTAACATAAAATTATCATGCCATTTGTTTTATTGGGTCCACACAAGGATTTGTATCGAAAGGCTCAAATACTTTTCAGTGCACCAAAAATGGAGAGATAACACAACAATGCGCCATCATTAGATATTGTACTTATATATAAGCTATTATTAAATGTAAATTCTCATTTCGTACTGTAAATATAAATCATAAATGGAGCATTACTAATTTCATGCAATCCAAACATAAGGCTAACACAATAAATAGATTGCAGGAAATTATAGAACATCACTATAGTTGTATTATGCTGAATTTGCATCTAAACCATAAAAATGTAATTGCAACACAGACTACCATGTATGATAAAAAATGAAGTATACATCAATGTTAATAAAATGCCCGATATCATGGGATCATGCAATTGTGCTGCATGATTTCCAGTCTTGGTGGAAATTGGAATGCTTCCTCCTTTAAAACAAATCCTAGGCCAAAACAGAAAATTTTTGACATGTTGGTTCCCACAAGAAATAAATATCCACTTACCCCAGCTTGATTGAAGTTAGATTCATTTCTAAGCCCAATCATTTCTGCAATTTGATGCGAGTAGTCTTCAACACCATCAAACATAATGGAGGCTGAACGGAAGGAAATCTGCTCTTCCTCTAACATCATCATCCTGCAACCACATGGAATGGAGGAGTCAGAAAAAGATCCAGGACCATAGTTGTCTTGGCCTAGCGGTGACTTGTGACCATTATGGCACTGACGACATGGGTTCAAATAAAAAAATGCCCAATATAGTAGAATTGGTTAACAGGGGAAATATCTACTACCACCCACCTCTTGGTCAAGCTTCCAGAGGAAAGTACTTCCTGGGCAGTAATCTTAACATTTGCAACCCAGATGACATCTCTTCCAGTAGGCCACCTAAGAGGAATCTTGTAATTTACAGGTGGAAGAACTAAACAATCTTGTCTTGAACCATGCCCACAATGACGATCATACTCGTTCCCATCAGAAAGACCCAAAGCAAGATTCTCCGAAACATTGAAGCAGGGAACATGATTCTCAAACTCTTGCGGACAGAACTCCAGTTCTTTCAACCTTGCAGGACCCCTAGAGAGATCTCCAATTTCCCACAAGTCTGAAATAAGTTGCTCATTGAGTCGCCTGTAATTACGAAGTATGGTACCTCTTGACAATGTAGAAATGGAGATTGCCCACCAAAAGGATCCAATAAGAGCAAAAATTACAATCAGAACCAAACTGATCTTGAGAATAACCATAGTGTACTTTTGCCGACTTCTTGAATTTACATTGCTGTAGGGCTCGGATGCAAAACCATTCCCATTAATACCATATTTTGATGAAGAATTATCCGATAAAAGTACACCAACCGATAAAAAGGAATGATCAGAAGAACGATTCTTATCTGAATCTTCCTTCTCTGTTCTGTCTTTCATCTGAGAGTCCCAGGAATCATGGCTGCTACCAGAGATCCGTACCCCAGATATACCTCGTTGCAGAGGCCTTGACATTCTGTTACCTGAAAACCCCAAACAAAGAAATTGTAGGAAAGGAAAAAATAAAATTTACAAAGAACCAAAGAAAAAACCAGAAGAGTTCCTCACTCAAAAAGAGCTAAAACCTAAGAAACAGAGAAACCCAGTGAAGTTCTTCATTCAAAACGAGCTAAAACCTAAGAATTAGAGAGACCCCAGAAAAGTTCTTCACTCAAACGAGCTAAAACAACAGTAAAGCAGAAAATGGCATCTCCAGATAAGATCAGTCCCCCAAATTTTCAGTACTAGATCTATAAACCCATCACGATATAACACATACATGAAAAGACTCTAATCAATAAGAACAATAAACTTCCCAGGTGTTAGACCATATCCAGAAAAGGAAAAGAAATGAAAAAAAAAAAAAATCAGATTTGAGAAAATGAGCATACAAGCAGAGAGATATATTCACATATAATAAACCACTTAGTCACTCTCAGTGAGTTCCATAATCTCAAAGTACCAAAAGGGACAAGTTCATTTCAATTGAAACTAACTTCACTTTCGTCACCTCATACTGAAACAAAAAATCAAAATCAAAAGCTACAAGAAACAACCAAAAACAAGTTTATTTAAATCAATCCACTAAGCAGCAGAAAAAGGGATAAAGGGCAAAAGAGAAAGTAGTTGCAGAAGAGAACACTACCTTCGTAAGGGCAGAGTTAGAGAGAGCGTGAAAGCAAAAACCCCCGAAAATCAGCGTGTGTGACGGTGCGGAATTGCGGAATTGTTAACGCACACAGACCCCTTTTCTGTATTTGTCTTCTTTACCTCCGATTACTTCTCATTCTCTCTCTAGCTTTTATTATGATACATGTAGAGAGAGAAAGAAGGAGTTTTGTACCGATTCTATCACGACAGAGCTCGTGAAGAGAGACAATCCTCTCATGGGCATGAGAAAGAGAGATATATAGTAAATGCGTGATACACAATCTCTCTCTCACTATATACTATACTCTTAATAAAACACACGCTATAATACTCCCTGGTAGAGTTCAATCCCATATGTAATTCTCAATTATTTTAAGTACAGTTACCCGCGAATTTAATTAACAATTAACAACTCTCCATTCATCAACCCATCTAGAGAGAGAAACACACGCTTTCTAGAGAGAGACAGCGTACGATAAAGACTCCTCCTTCACCCGACTTCCCAGCGGTAAAATTTGATTCAAACTCATTCTCTCTAAGAGCATTTCAATGACTCGGGATTACCCATCTCTCTCTCTCTCTCTCTCTCTCTCTCTCTCTCTCTATATATATATATATACCAGGATGTAGATCTGAGAGGGGAGACAGTAGGCACCGAGACTGAGAAGATTGTTAAAAAAAATATAAAAAAAAATTGAAATTGACTTGAGGCGGAAACGCCGGATACAGACGATATATATAAAAATACAGCTTCACACTGGCATTGGCTCCACTCAATTAATACACCCTTAAAACCTGTATTCCAAAATCTCCCATCTTTTTCATATAATTAGACTCCACGCCGCTGTTACTTCCTCCTCACCTCCTCTTTTCTCTCTCTAAACTTATATTTAGATAGATATAGATTCTCTGTAGGATAAGCCATAAATTTAATTAAGAGATAATTTTAGTTAGATTTTAGTACTTTATTTAATTTTAAAAAATTGAAAATAATTTTTGTTATAAAATTTTTATTTATTCAAATATTATATTAGTTTAAAGTATAAGAAAATACAACAAATGTATAATTCCTTGATATTTGATAAATTATATTTTTAATAGTACATGTACTTTATTCTCGATAAAATTATAAATTTTTTTTCTTTGGGCTAAGAGGTGAGCAGAAGGAGCTCATAACGCCACAACTAACAACACGAGGGGTAGTAATCACATTGCATTCCTCCAAATAAAAATAAGAGAAAATTACGGATTGACCTCATGTACTATTAATTAAAAATACTTTGAACACCTGAACTATTAATTGTGACATATTGAACTCCTGTATTAGCAATTTGCAACAAATTGCAACCTTTTGTAAGCTAACCAGATATTCGTTTAACATATAGAAAGTCAAGTACATTCACGTGAAGGTATTTTTCAACCAACATTAAGTCAATGTATGAATGCGTGTGACTTTTTTTTTTTTTTTTTGGTTAAACAGATGTCCAATTAGTTGACGGAATGGTACAATCTATCGCAAATTGATAGTACAGCGGGTCAATGTGCCACAATTGATAGTTCACGAGTACAAAGTGTTTTTTTACTGATAATATATAGGGAGTTAATCCGTAATTTTCCCAAAAATTAAATAAATTAGAAGGAGGAGATCTAAAAACAGTAATACCCAAAAGTCCCTTGTGACCTTTGTTGACCAATCAGTCCGCAGCTTGATCTCTCTCTCTTTAAGCATTCTGCAAGATATTATCATTGAGATGTAATTACATCTTTTGAAAGTATTATATGATGGTTTTATAAAAATGGATTGATTCAAAATGATATTTATATTGGCTCAATTCATTTCACTATACATCATAATTTTTCTCATGTTCTCCCATTAACCCTCATTTTCACTGCCACATTAACATTTTCACTACCACATTACTATTTTCCCCTTTTTTCTCATTAAAACAACAATGAGCTCAAATTATATATATATATATATATATATAGAGAGAGAGAGAGAGAGAGAGCTTCTAATATCAGGTGCACCTGATGCTCTTGCATCAGATGCTCTCTTGTAGAGCCATTTGCGACGAATATTTTGAAAAATTCACCGTTGGATTAGATACTCCTATCATGAATGTTATGTCTGCCAAAAATCATAGTGATCTAACGGTTGGTTTTTGAAAAATGTAATTTTGAAAAACTGTGACTTTTTTGTTGTTTAATATGTTATCATTTTTTCACAGTCAGTTTTCTTGTAACCAACCATTGTATCACTGTGATTTTTGGCAGACATGATTTACATAACTGAGATATCTAATCCAACGGTCAATTTTCTAAAATATTCATCGCAAGCGGCTCTACAAGAGGGCACCTGATACAAGAAGCATCAGGTGCACCTGACCATAGCACTTCTCTCTCTCTCTCTCTCTCTCTCTCTATATATATATATATATATATATATATATATATATATATATATATATATATATATATATATATTATTTTATGTATTTATTTTTATAAATGGTGTTACAGATGGAGGAAGTGTGATTGAATGATAAAATAAATATAGTTTGTGAGAAAAAATAGGGATAAGAATGTAGAAAAAGATAGGGTAGAGCCATGAAATGGATATAGCATCATTGGAGCACCTCTATCAATATCCCTATCCATTTTCACTTTAATGATCTAAAAAATTATTATGAATCATCAAATTTGCATTTCACTATTGGAGATGCCCTAACTAAATCATCGATTTTTCGTTTTATGACGCAATGGATTCTTTATAAAATTCATAGAAAGAATAGGAAAGTAAAATAAAAGAATAAAAAAAAATTAAAAAAAAAAATCAAAATATTAAAAGGTTGTAATATATATATATTAAGAATAAAAACCCAAGGAGGCAGCAGTTGCCCCATCACTGTTGTCTATATACCTTCGTCATTGATTCTGTGTGAGTGCTTTTGGATTGAAAGAAAAGAAAGTAATCTAAGACAGATTTTCAACTCTAATTACTTACGGTAATCATTCCAATTCTCAGATCAGGCCAAAATGCTAAAAGACACTGCCCCTGAAAATCTCCTTTAATATAATATAATATATATATATATATATATATATATATATATATATATATATATATAAATTTTAAACAGAAAAAAGAAAAAACAAATTATACGTTGTGGGCTCCCACATTGACAGAATGTAAAACTCTTTATTGTCGGAGGATGATTTGGTCAGAAATCGTCACGGAATCCTCTTTACAAAATGGGAGGATTATTCAGCTAAACTCGATCACTCACGGACTAACCGGTGGCCAACCTTAGAAGCCACGTTGGGTGGGGGTGTTAATTCAATTTATTTGATTTTTTTATTCTCTTGTGAATGTCATGGTTTTTGTGAATTTAAGAGTCGAGTCAAGTTTGCCGTATTGAATAGTTGTCTAAGTGGTCCATGGGACGAATCATCAATTCAAACATTTTGGAATCAGACTTTGATAATCTCTTACACTATGTTTGGATTGAGAGAGTTGGAGAGAAGAGAATAGAAACTCATTAAGAGAAGAGAAGAGAAGCGAAAGTTAAATGACTTTCTCTCCACCTTGTTTGGATAAAGAGGGGAGAAAGTTAAATGACTTTCACTCCACCATGTTTGGATAGCCTTCATAACAGAAGAGAAGAGAAAATTTTAAGGTTAAATTCCAATATTGCTTTTATTTACATAAAAATAAAATAAAAGCTAAAGAAGGAAGAGAAATGGCAAAATAGTAAAATCACTCCTCACTTAAACCCTTTTTCTTCTCTTCTCTCCATTTCTCTCCAATTTGGAGAGAAAGATTTCAGCTCCCTTTTTCCTCTTTCTCTCCCCCTCCTCCCCTTTCTCTCCAACTCTCTCAATCCAAACGAGAGTAACTTAAAAAGTTTCTCTTCTCTTCTTTTCTCTCCAACTCTCTCAATCCAAACATAGTGTTAAAGTCAAGCCACGATGATTATTTATTATGAATCCATTAGTTCCGACATGGATGGCTTGTTTTTGACTAGATCGAAAAGAGTATTTAGTCTGATGCGAGCAAGCTGACTCAAGATACTCCTTACTGCACTAAAAAATAAAAAATAAAAAAATGAAATGAATATTGATTACTTAAATTTGACTCATCAAACCGACTAATATTACCGACTACATTTCTTGAGTAATCTTCCTCCATCAATTGTCTAATCTGAATCTCAATATTTTCCAAAATGCTAAAGCCTCCACTACAATTCAAATATCTAAGATCGAGTTATAGAATGGAACGATAACTTAGATATGATAATATCCACATTAATTCAATAATCTATGGGCCACGTGGTGAGCTGTGATTGGTGAATAAAATAATTAGCTTTCCAATTATCTATACTAATATAAATTCTAAGGATTAAAATATAATTTATTTGTAGAAGCTTTAAAGAATGATAACGATTTTTGATGTGTAATGAGAGAAGGTGCACATAATCACATGCAACGCGAGTCAAAATTCTGCCTTCTTCTTAAAATTTAAAATTTTAAAATGCGAAGGGATAGTGGTGGTGGGGACCCACTTTGCCCCCCGCGTTTTAGGTGTCGGTGTACAATAGTGGTGACGTGTCGGCTGCATGTGAACAAGTTGTGATAGTGTGTGGATACAGACTATTATTTCTTTTTGTTGTGGCGGAAACGCGTAATCGGAAACACAAAGGACTTTCTCTTCTTCACGAGACGGCGAATGACAAAGAAGCTGAGCTGGCGCTATGGTCATTCTTCACGAGAAAATCTCCTTTATCAGAACTTTGTCATTCCTTCCGTGCCCTTCCAGCATGTAGATTTGTAATTTTCTACACTTGGCAGTCAAGTACAAGATCATATATGACACGTCAACATAATTTTCACTATTTTATTATTATTATTATTATTATTATTATTATTAAATTAAAATTTTATTGCTATCATATTTGTTATGTGTTAAGTTTAGGCTAAACCGATTCAGATTTATGATAATTGATCCATTTATTATTATTTTTTTATTAATAATTATTTATTAAAGCACGTTTGTTGAATAATAATATTTATTAACTGCATGATTCGTAGCTTGATTAGTTTTTTAATAAATATGTTATAATTGAATTTGACTTTCATATTATTATTACTGATTATTAGAGCTCGACTAATTCTAGCTCTCCATGTGATGCTACCATCTTATGATGGGTCATATAATGCTTGAGTTATTAGTTCTAGCAGTGGCTGGCCAAAAGAATTTAATTGGTTTAGAACTTATAATGTCTGGATTTATAGTTCATTTTTTTACCGTCAAGCCAACTTTCACTGATTTTTAGCTTAAAATTTGTGTTGACTTGAACCCCTCACGAGCCGTATGGGCATATTTTTATGCCATATCGCTACTTGCTATACAAATCAACTTACTTGGGATTTACTCTAAATTGATTTCATAAAAAGTTCGTTTGAGCTCCCATGTGAGATAAATAAGTCAAACTCAAACCTTACTTTTTAATTTCTTAATTTGTTAAATCAAACTCAAATAAAATACCTACAACTTGACCTAATGAACTTACTAATACTTTTAAAAATCAAATTATTCTAATTCAGTTCGAGATCGATCAACTTGTTTACAATCCTATATAAAAGCATTTACAATCCACTTGTTTACAATCCAAATAAGCGGAGATGAGAAGATAATAACTTGTAGATTATTTGAAGGGTGATAATACAGTTGGCAAAATTTTCATACTAGAAATGATTGTAACAAAAGTTAGAGGACTCATACTTTTGAGTTTTGACACAATTTATTTTAA
>JAESVK010000836.1:1197262-1214289 GCA_017140935.1 Hamamelis virginiana | reverse complement strand
CCCCCCCCCCCCCCCCCAAAAAAAAAAAAAAAAAAAAAAAAAAACAATCAACACTTATCTTGTTGTGACCGTACTAAAATTCCTGCCCTACAATCTTCCTATATTGTTCAAAATCCATTTTGTGCCATTCGAACTGTCTAAAGTTAACTTGTGAAAAGCTTCTAGAGTGGGGTTGCATTTCACATCTCTCTCTCCCTCCTAATTTTAAATTAAGTATAAATTTTTTTTAATTTATTTTATAAGTACTTATTTGCTTTTACATATTGTTTGGATTTATTTTTGATATGTACTTATTCGCTTTTTTAAAAATTTATAACATATAATTTCTTAGAAAAATTTTAAAAAAGCAAATAAGTACTTATAAATAAAAAAAATCCAAACGGTGCCCAAATTTACTTAGTAAAATCTCACAATTTAATATATATATATATATATATATATATATATATATATATATATATATATATGAATGTTCTAGTCAGCACTACCCGACTTTAACTAAAGTCAACTAAGAACACAAGCCCTTGGATCCCCATTCACTTAATGGATGATTCATCTCAAGATTCCAATCTAATGGCTCAATGTTCTTAGTTGACTTTAACTAAAGTTAGGTACCTCTGACCAGAACATATATATATATATAGAAAAATGATCTAGTGAGCATTTGCTGACTTTAACTAAAGTAAGCAAATAATACAAATCCTTGGATTGGAATCTTGAGATGAATCTTCCATTAAGTGAATGTGAATCCAAGGGCTTGTGTTATTTGCTGACTTTAGTTAAAGTGAGCAAATGCTGATAAGAGCATTTCTCTAGTGATAAACGCATCGATGTGCGTATCACTAATTCATTTTAAATTTTGATTAATTTTAAAAAGCTCCCTAATACAAAATACCGTGTCAACCTTTGTGAAGGAATACATTGTATTAATGATGTGACAGCTAGTGAAGATGTTTGCTTAATCATCTAGATTAAACTAAAAACTCCCTATTAAAATATGGTTTTACTCTTTTCACATAAATAATTGTCATTATTAAAATCAAGTGGAGATATTCTATATACATACATATGTAAATACACACACACACACACATATATATATATATATATATATATATATATATATATATATATATATATATATATATATATGTCCACGCTTACCAAGCCCTAAGTGGATCTTGATCCTCTTTGTTTGACTCTACTCTACTCTCTCTTTCACTCCCCCTATCTCTCTCTATATTATATAAATGTTGTATATATAATAATGTGGCGCATTTTGTTAGTCTTTTCGATTAATTAATATTCCACTCTTATTTGTTGGTTACGTTCTAGTATCATATATTTTTATTTTCAAAGCAGAAGATCTCGAGATTGAGCACATTAGAACGCATTGCTATTTTCTTTTGTTAGAACTATTAGGAGTTCAAAGTCGTGACAAATTTCTATTATTTGACAAAAAAAGAAAAGAAAAGAAAAACACTCTTATTAATTAATTCATTCTCCTCCCACCGGTCTAATAATACGGCTATTATATATCCATAAGTTCGTAACATTAGGGTTTTATACCACTAGATCTAAGGGGATTTTCAACATAAATAACAAATAGATGAAGAAATTTGAAAATCTTAAGGATCTTAATATTTAATGGTACAAAATTGAATCCCATGATATAAAATTCTAAATTCAAGAACTTTCTGATATTTTTTCTCAGATCGAAACAGGACCTTTCAGTTAAGTCAAAACCATTCATGTGGGGTTTGGTGTGTTTGGACTTGGGAATGTGTCAATTATTTGACTAAAAATTTCATTGTAGGAGTCTCAATCTTACTTAGCCGTGACATACGCACTATCATGCCATGATTATCGCCTAAATTAAAAAGGTGGTCATAGTCATTAAAAATCAAAAAAATGTTCAAGTAGAGATAGGACCACCATTTTGAAGTTCTTAAAGTCAAAACTCTTGTAAGCAAACGTAGGCTCTCAAGTATATATTGCACCTTTTGCGCAAGGTTGATGAATTTTATATATATATATATATAACTTCTAGTATCAGGTGCACCTGATGCTTTTTATATCAGGTGTTCTTTTGTAGAGCCACTTGCTGTAATTTTTTTGAAAAACTAACCGTTGAATTGGATATATACTTCTATAATGTATGTCATGTTTGCCAAAAATCACAGTGATCCATCGGTTGGTTTTTATAAAATGTAATTTTGAAAAACTGTGATTTTTTTGTTCTAAAAAATGTATCATTTTTTGGCAGTCAGTTTTCTCATAAAACAACCATTGGATCACTGTAATTTTTGGCAGACATAGGGGTATCTAATCCAACGGTCAATTTTTCAAAATTTGTACTGCAAATAGCTTTACTAGAAGGCACCTGATGCAAGATGCATGAGGTGCACCTGACCATAGTACCTTTGTGTGTGTGTGTATATATATATATATATATATATATAGTGAGAGAAGTTGTGCGATGAGAGGAGTAGAGATGTTCCCCGAATGTTATGGCTCATGATTATTGTGAAAAATGTAAGAATCTAGAGTGCTTTAGTAATTATATTACCCTATAAGCACTGTTTGGATTTGCTTCTTATAAGTATTTATTTATTTAAATCTTTTTTATAATATTTAATTTTTTAGCAAAAAATTAGAATTACTTTTTGATTTTTTGCTTTTTTCAAATTAGCAATATATGATTTCTTAAAAAAAAAGTAAAAAAATTAATACATAATGTTTGATTTTTAAATAAAAAATTAAATACTGCTAATTTTAGAAAAAAAAATACTTTTAAAAATTCAACCAAACAGGCCTACTATATATATATATATATATATATATATATATAAATGCTTTTGTAACATAATGGATCATCCTGAATCATGTAATAATTTATTATTATTATTATATGTACAAAAATATGGAGCTCCCAAGTGAATAATGTAATACTAGCTTTAATTATTATTGTTATTCTACCAGAAAAAATATTAATATTGTTATTATTAGCTTTAATTATATACAAAAATATGATGCTCCCCAGTCCCCACTTGGGTTGTTTACCTGTCTATCTGTATAGCACCTACGATGGCAGCCACCGCCATCCATTGACTGTATATTTTTGAGTGAGGTCATGAATCCACACTGCTGACTTAAAATTAGGTTTTTATTTTTATTTTTATTTTTTTTTGGTAGCTTAAAATTTCTTGGGCCTACCACTCACATTTTATTTATTTATTTTGTTATTTTATTCTTATGAAAAATTTACTCGAATATATGAGTTATATAATATTGTGAATAAATTGTATCTTTGTGAATGGGGCAATTTAAGAGAATAGTAATCTATCACTACGTACAAATGAAGGTGAAAGTTAAAAATAGGTCCATTTAATGAATTTTTAAAAATCGATCTTATAGCATCAATTTTGGTGGTGATTCTAACTGAATTGAATGATTCCATTTGAGATGATGAATTTGTACCTTCATCAATGCTATGTAAATTAGAATGGATTCATTTGATCAACTAAACGGACCATTTTTGAAAGTTTTCATTTTGTTTATTTGTTTGAATGAATTCATTATAATTTATATAATACTAAAGGTTGCAAACTATCTTTTTGAATGGGATCATTTAAAATTTTATAATCATTACCGTAATTGGCTTTATAAAATCAATTTTAAAAATTTTTTAAAATGCTTCGATTTTTAATTTTTACTTTCAATTGTAATAATAATTATCATATTAAATTTTTTCATTTACAAAGATGAATTTATTCATAAAATAATTTATAAAATATAATAATATAGTTCACATAATTGCATTAGATGAATAAAGAATGATAAAATCCCCGTGATAGCTGTATTGAATTTGTAACATCATTCAGGTCGGATTCGGATTCGGGTTGGTGGAAAAAGACAAGAAGATGACTTCTTAATAGTGATTTTAAGAAAAATTAATACAAATGAGGCTTATAGATACCTGTTTGGTGGACATTTTTTTATTTTTATTTCTTTAAGTGAGCTATTTTTTTTCCCCTATTTTGGGTAAAATTAAAGTGAGCACATTTGACTATTTGAGACCCTCTCCATAATGGGTATGAGTTATTAATGCTCCTTGGCCAAAGTTTGGTGGGATCTCCATTTCAATATTAACGGTAAACTATGCAAAATCAGGTTGGATGCCAAAGCATCTCAATAACATTAAAATAAAATTTTGATAATTAGCCCACATCATTCCAAAATATTTTCAAGTCCTCTAATCCTACTAGGCAATAATTCATTCTTGATGCTGTGGAGTGTAAAGTTACTGGTAAGATGAATACCAGATTAATTAGGAGGGTTTTTTAATGAAGAAATTAAAGATGCAATTTTTAGTATTGGACCCAATAAAAGTCCTGGGTTAGATGGTATGACTGGACTCTTCTTCCAAACCTATTTGCACATAGTGGGTGGTGATGTGACTCAAGTAGTTCAGAAGTTTTTTCAAGATGGGGTGATGCTAGATGATTTAAATGCCACGATGGTTACACTTATTCCAAAGGTACAATGCCCTTCTCATATTTCTCAACTACGGCCCATTACTCTGTGTAATGTTTTATATAAGGCTATAGCTAAGGTTTTGGCTAATGGATTAAGAGAGGCGCTTTCTATAATAATTAGTGACAATTATAGTGCTTTCATTCCTGGTAGACTGATTGCTGATAATATTTTGATTGCTCATGAAGTTATGCATTTGCTAAATACTCGAAAGACAAGTCGTAAGTATGTTATGGCGATTAAGTTAGATATGAGTATAGCCTATGATCGTATGGAGTGGTCTTTTTTAGAAGGTATGATGAGGAAGTTGGGTTTCGCTTCGACCTGGGTTCAATGGGTGATGAAATGTGTGATTTCGTGAGGTATTCGTTTCTGGTGAATGGTGCTAGAGTGGGGAATGTTCAGCCATCTTGTGGACTTAGACAGGGAGATCCGTTGTCACCTTACCTATTTATCCTTTGTTCGGAGGCTATATCTACCTTATTTCCTCAATATGCTAGGGAAAGGAAGATAAGTGGTTTTCAAATTGGGCGTGCTGGACCGATTATTACTCTCATTTTATTTGCAGATGATTCTATTATTTTTTTGAAAAGCTAATGCAACGGAATGCCGGCATGTAAGAAGAATTTTGGATAGTTATGGTTATGTATCTAGTCAATGCATCAATTTTGAGAAATCCTCTGTGTTTTATAGCAAGAATACCCCTGCTCCAATTCAACAAAGGTGTGCAGATATTTTGGGTATATCTCGTCAAGGTGGTCAAGGAAGATATTTGAGTTTACCGGCTATTATAGGTTAAAATAAAAGACAGTTGTTTGCTAATATTAGAGACAGGGTGGGTGCCAAGATTCAAGGCTGGTAAGCAAAATTCCTTTCGCCGGCGGGAAAAGAAATTCTCTTAAAGGCGGTAGCCCTTACTATGCCAAAATTTGCAATGAGTTGTTTTAAGTTGCCCATTACTTTATGCAAAGAAATTAATAGTATGCTTGCAAGTTTTTGGTGGAATCAATCAAATGGTCAACGCCGAATTCATTGGATAAGTTGGGGTAAGTTGAAAAAAATAAAAAATGAAGGGGGACTTGGAATTCGAGATTTAGAAAGGTTTAATTTAGCATTGTTAGCAAAACAAGGTTGGAGGTTACTCCAGAACCCAAGTTCGCCAGTGGCTCGGGTATTCAAAAATCGCTACTTTCTTCAATCTGATTTCTTGAATGCAAAGGTAGGGTCGGGGTCCTTCGTGGGGTTGGCGGAGTTTCTTAGTTGGTAGAGAGGTGCTTCAAAGGGGCTTATGTTGGCAGGTGGGAAATAGACAAAGCATTTACATGTGGATATATACATGGATGCCTAGTCATTTGAATCGTCCTCTTCAAGCTAGGGTGGAGGGCATTAATCCGATGATGAAAGTCTGTGACATTCTAGATGTTAAAGGTCGTAGGTGGGATGAGCAGAAAGTGAGATAGCTGAAGTTTGATTTCGATGTAAATGTAATTTTATCAATTCCTATTTCTTGGTGTAATGCAAGGGATAAACTTATTTGGCATTCCGCTTCTAATGGGCAATATTTTGTTATCTGAGGGTGTAAATTGGCTTGGAATAACAGAGATTCAACATTGTTTAAAGGTGGTCAAGAACGTGGGGAGTCTAGTAAGCATTCAGTGGATCACCATGGTTGGCGGCATCTGTGGAAGATGGAGATACCAGGGAAAATTAAAATGTTTTTGTGGCGTTGTGCACATGATTCGTTACCAGTAGGAGAGTCTCTAGTTCACCGGGGAGTTCTTAGATTGGAAGATGTGTGTGGTATCTGTGGTGATCATGTTGAAACTTCTCTTCATCGATTGTTTTGGTGCTCTCATTCTCGATTATCGTGGTTGTGTTGTCCATTGAGAGTAGATGTTCTGCAACTTAATGGCTTGGGTTTTTTTGAGGTCTGGCATCAATTGTTGGAAAGATGGAAGGGAACTATTGATGAAGAGTATTGTACTAGATTGGCGGCATTTATGCTCTGGCGCTTATGGAAAGCTAGAAATGATGCAATTTTTAAAGGTAAACAGTGGTCACCTTTAGAAGTGGGAGATAAGGCATTAGCATATTATGCTTTGGAATTTCAGCAACCTATTGGGGAAATTCAAGAGGATGTTACTTGTGAAAGTCTGAGCTTAGATTACCATTGGCAACCTCCAGTTGAGTCGTTGTTGAAAGTAAATGTGGATGGTGCATGGGTTCAGAGTACTTCTAAGGGAGGTATCGGTTTAGTTTTCAGGAATGTGGTTGGTAGTTGTGTTGCTGGGTTGGCCAAACCAGTTAATTGGTGTGCTAGTGCTCTTCAAGTAGAGGCAATGGCAATGCGTGAGGGTCTTTTCAATGCTATTGATATGGGTTGCCTTAATGTGGTAGTTGAGTCAGATTCAAAGGTGGTAGCTTATTGTGTTATGGGCAAGCTTGGTATGAGGAAAGAAATTGAATTGCTATGCTGTGATTACAGAGCATTAATGACGAAGTTCCAGTATGTGGATGTGCAGTATGTGCCTAGACAAGGTAATAATGCTGCTGACTGTGTGTCTAAATTTGCTCTTTCTTGTTTATCCTTTTTTTCTTGGAAGAACCCTCCTTCAGATTGGCTTAGGCCTATTTTGGAGACCGGTATGTTATCTTTTTTGTCTTGATCAATAAAAATTCTCGTTGACAAAAAAAAAAAAAGAAAAAAAGAAAAGATAATTAGCCCACAAAGATTAACATAAACTGATTGATAATCCAATGACCACCAACTAATCACATGAAACTCAATTAAAATTGACCAATCATGGATATCGGACCAACTTGGGTGTCACACCACCGGGATGTCGACCAGCAGCCCACCCTTGGTCGTTAGACAAACCAATTTAAGCTAGGGTCCCACCTCACATGAGCTTAGTGGGAAATTGACTATTAATTAGGTCCATTGTCATGTTTCCATGTCTTGGCAACATCATCAAAAGTTCAAAATGATTATCAATACTAGCAATGCCATAAAGTTCTACTAATGAGTATTGTTGTGAAAATTGCCATACTTGCAATCAAGTGAGTTCTCACTTGTATCTTAATTTTTACAAATTAATCATGTGGTATATAACTATATATGATGACATGATAGTCTATTTCAACTTATAAAGAATAGATCTATCACCATATTTGGTGTTTCTCTCACAATATTTTGCTATAATTCTTTTTATCTGGTTTGTTTATTTATTTTTATAATGATTGATATGACAATAATATATATATCGATGTTCACTGCTATATCAACATGCTATGTGAATTAGGACATATATTAAGACTCTGAGGTTGTTTGGTAAACTTAAAAACCTAGCCAGCTGAGGATATATACGCCTGCCTGACTTTTATTCAATACTTTTGGTAAGTACATTTTTTCTGCAAATCAGTTAAATTCTGTCCAAAAAATAAGATATAAACATAGTTTTTTTTTCAAACCAGCTGAAAGTTGGTTTACATAAAAAGCATATAGCAGAAAGAAATCAGAACTCGCCAGATCCAACTTTTAAAGTTCCCAAACAGGCCCTTGTAAAATGCATAAGTACTCGTTTACTATACTGCTTTAGTCTCAACACAATTTTCAACTTACGTGACCAGATGAATCTACAAAGAAAAACCTAAGAAAAAGAATGAGAAGATTTTAATGACAATATTTTATTCTTCTTTTTTTAAACTTTAATTTTTTCAAGCGATAAAAAATGAGTACCTTTTTTTTTTTAAAGGGATAGTCTATATCAACAAATAGTTTATATTAACAAATAAAATTTGATATGACAGCTTTATCGTGCGAATTAGAATACCTACAAGATTTTCCTTTACACCAATCGGTTGGAGGGAATCTGAGATGAGATGTGAAATTCACGGTTTTAGATTTAAGACTCTTGCTAACATATTATATATAAATGGTTTTTTTAAATTGTATTATCTGATATTCTTATATCATCCGAAAAAATAATAAATATTTTTCTTTACTAATACTAATACTAATTTTTAATTTTTTTTTTGCCATAAATCGCAAGCATGAACCATGGGAATGGTAGCTTGAGTCCTACTGCACCCACCCCACTAGAGCCTCAAGATCCCATCCAAATGCATGTGATGTGTTTAAATGAAGGGGACTTCCATAATTCTAGTCACTTATTAGAAGACAAAGTTCCCATGTCTCTTCATCTTTATCTATATATATATATATATAGATATAGCATGCAATAATCATTCATGTGACCTCTCCCATCACCTGGCTATTTCAGTTCCCTAAATGCTTCTTCCAAGTGTCAAAATGGTCCTCAAGAGTAGATAGAACAAGACAACCCATTTCAGTCCTCACTCAGTTACAAAATACTTATAATCTTAAATTAGGGATACAATTTTTATATTTTATATTAAAATAAATACGGAATGAGATTTATTAGGGACAATGAGACACGAAAGTGTCTCCCTAATTTGGAATGTACAGGGTCTGTTTACTCCATGGAAATTTTTGCAATTTTCATTTTCATTTTCAATAAAAATAGAAAACACATTTACTTGTAAAAAATGAAAACTATTTTCAAGAAAATGAATTCTGTTTTTAAAAAAATGCGAAAAAAAATCAAAAAGACATTTTTTTTTTTTTTTTTTTTTTAATTTAACGAAAATTGAAAAAAATGATTATATCGTGGCAACGTTTATAAATATAGAAAAAATTATGTAGACCATCTATAAAACCAAAAAATAAAAATGATAAAACATATAGAGATAATATATAGTTTTTTAGTAAATGCATTTACACTATTTAATGCACTTCCCAAAATAATAACAAGAATTGGAGCAAAAGAACTTTAAGTCTTACAAAGTTAAATCGTTTAGGCCTATGTGGAAATCCTAAGAATGAGATTAAGTTAATCGTACTCTTTTATTGTTATCTAGTTTGTAAACAAACTAAATTACAATTAGTTTAAAAAACTATACTTATACCTTATCATTTTAATTATAACACTGAATATATTTATGAGAAAGAAATCTTGCGAATCAGTAGTAAAATAAAAATTAGTCAAACTCATTTTCAATTGACTAGATTTTTATATTTGTCAAACAATTGCTTACTCTTTGATAAAAGAATTTTATTTTATTTTTATTTATTTATTTTTTTTTGTTGTTGAAAATATTACATTTTGCTTCCCTCTACTTTTGGTCAAAAATAATTTGCACCCCTGTAATTAATTTCAATTGTGACATATTGACCCCTGTACTTTTAAAATGTGATAGATTGCACCATTTTATCAGCTAGCCATTTATTTATTTGACTAAAAAATGGTATTAGACATGTTATTTATTTTTATTGTAGTATTTGTCCTAAATTGCTAATATGTCTATAAACATATCACTTAAGTTTCATGATTTTTCTCAATATATTTTATTTTTTATGAATTATTTTCTCCATACAGTAAATAAAATTCATAATAAATAAAATATATTGAGAAAAATCATAAAACTTCACCGATATGCTTGTAGGCACATCAACAATGTATGATAAATATTACATAAAAAATAACGAGTCTAACATCACTTATTGGTCAAATAAATAAATGGCTAATTTATATAAGAGTTCATAAATCAATTTTACAAGGGTTAATGTATCACAATTGAACGTATATGGATACAAAGTATTTTTGACTAATAGTACGGGTCAAAATGTACTTTTTTTCTTTATATATATATATATACAGACATGATAATATAAGGCCGGCCTTACGCAAAGTTGCGTAAGGCCGGCTCCATATGGCTAATTTTAGATCACAGTTCGTAAAACTGACCGTTGGATTAGATGCTCCTCCTTTGTATGCCATGCCTACAAAAAATCACAGTGATCTGACGGTTGGTTTTTGAAATAACTGCTGTTAAAAAAATGGTAATATTTTGAAGAACAAATAAGTTACATATTTTCATAATGACATATTTCAAAAACCAACCGTCAGATCACTGTGATTTTTTGCAGGCATGACATATAGAGGAGGGGCATCTAATCCAACGGTCAATTTTGCGAACTGTGATATAAAATTAGCCATATGGAACCGACCTTATGCAACTTTGCGTAAGGCCGGCCTTATATTATCATGTCTGATATACATACATATATATATATATATACACACACACACACACAAACAAACATAAGTGCTAATATAAGCTGCCCTCTTGTAGAGCCACTTGCGGTAAAGATTTTAGAAAACTGACCGTTGGATTAGATACCCCAATCATGTATGTCATGCCTGCAAAAAATCACAATGATTCAACGGTTGGTTTATGGGAAAACTGACTGTGAAAAAATGATAACATTTTAAAGAATAAAAAAGTCACAGTTTTTCAAAGTTACATATTTCAAAAACCAACCGTTGGATCACTGTGATTTTTGGCAGGCATGACATACAAGATTGAAGTATCTAATCCAACCGTCGGTTTTTTAAAATTTACACCGTAAGTGGCTCTACAAGAGGGCACTTGATGCAAGAAGCATCAGGTGCACCTTAAATTAGCGCTTCTGTATATATTATATATAAAAGAGAACTTCATTATATAAAAGATTATTTAATGATGTTAAGAAATTCAAATTAAAGGAGTAAGTGACACTAGCACTCATCAAACTAGTAAGAGGAACAGGAGTAAGACAGCTTTAAAAAGTTAAATCCTTCAAAGTCTATGATTGGAGATTATCTAATGATGTTAAGAAATCCAAATCAGGGTAATAATCTGCTGCTTTGTTAAGGTAACAGACATTAGCATTGACCGACAGGATTCTTCCAATCATAACTAAAGCTACAAATTCTTGAAAAGTAATTTATCAAACCACATGCAGCATCATTATGTGTAATGGGAAAAATATATGAAAAATAAAATAAAAATAAAATCAAAATGTAAAAGGATCTTCAATTTTCTTATAAGATCTTGGCTGAATGGGCGTGGAGAAATTGGGGACCCATCACCATCACCAGCTGGTATAATGTAAGTCATGGGTGAACATTTAATTATTTGAGA
The DNA here is from genome assembly GCA_017140935.1 of Hamamelis virginiana. Classification (NCBI taxonomy): domain Eukaryota; kingdom Viridiplantae; phylum Streptophyta; class Magnoliopsida; order Saxifragales; family Hamamelidaceae; genus Hamamelis; species Hamamelis virginiana. The sequence goes on along the minus strand of JAESVK010000836.1, from coordinate 1,202,706 downwards.
TCAATGTGCAGATACCCCTTATAATTAATCTCTTTTTTAATAAAACAAATTATGGCTGAAGCCAAATCAACGCATGCCAAGCCAGCCACCAGTCCGGGCTAATAGCCTGGGTATTATACGATCCCATGGAACGGTAACTCCATGTGAAGAGCAAGAATTAATTAGAATCTGACAGCTCAACATCTCGTTGCTTGGCAAAAAAAAGAAAAAAGGAAAAATCAAATTAAAGCATGCCAAGCTACGGCTTTCATGACCAAATTACCAATGCTATTCTCAATCTCTCCGTTTGGATCCGGAAAAAGTTAAGGAAAAGGAAATAAAAATATTTTGAAAAATAATTGTTTCTAAATAATTTTTAATATATATATATATATATTTTTTCTCTCTTACTTTTCCAAGATCCAAACAAAGTGGAAAGTCTTCATATTTTGTATCCAGTACTCTTCTCACCTTCAGCTTCCAATTCCAATGCCAAATTTGAGGCCTACACAGAGATGAGCATACTGGGATCAGCTTTCAATGAACAATTTCCTTTCCAATTCCAATGGAAAATCTGAGGCCTAGACAGAAGTAAGAGAGTATTGGGATCAGTTTTCAATGAACAATTTCCTTTCCAATTCCAATGAAAAATCTGAGGCCTAAGACAGAAGTTTATTGGGAACAGCTTTCAATGAACATTTTCCTTTCCAATTCCAATGGAAAATCTGAGGCCTAGACAGAAGTAAAAGAGTATTGGGATCAGTTTTCAATGAACAATTTCCCTCAAAACATGTACTGAATTTTTTATATGAAAGAACATCATAGGAAATTTGAAACTTCTAAATTTTTACAACTTTCGTGTAAATGGAAAAATTTGTTTAATTCCATTAAGTTCCTTTTCTTTTACCACTTTATTTTCCTATATTTTACTTTCTTACATAAGTTTCTTGACAACCAACCGTAACTATAAGCTTTGCATTCAGCTTCAAATTCACACACATCTATGCTTGGTGTTCAGGCTTAAATAATTGACAATCCAACTTTGGTTTCATGTGGGCTTTAATGTTCAAATTCCTGGGTTAGAAGCCAGCAAGTTTTACAATGGAGCGAAGGTTAAAAACAGACAAGATTATGCAATCAATTAAACCCATAAAGCTATGGACAAAATCTTGAAGCAATCCTATCGATTTTCTCTAATCATACTCAGGATCAGGGCAAAAATCAAACAGTGAGAACACATCCTTCCAAGTAAATTTCTTAATACTATGTTTGGATCCCAGGAAAAAGTATGGAAATTAAAAAAAAATTATTACATTTGTGTTACTGTTCCTTCTGCTTTATAAAGAAGATTTTCCAGAGGAAGTATCAACTCAAATCAGTTTTATATATACCAACCATTTAAGGTCAGCTGCATGAATTCTGAGACATTTAATTTTCTCCACCCAGATCGAGTTGCATTTGTAGAAAGAGAAATTGAACAATTATAGAACAATACCAATTGAACCATATCCATATCATAAATTCATAATAACTACAAAAGCAATAGATTCATTAATTAACCAGTGCACTAACCAGTAACCACATGCAAAGTTATCAATAAGAAAGCGATTGATGAGCACCACTGGTTTAGTAGTTTGATCTTCATTAAATATCAATGCTTTGTGAGTGCCAAATGCCAATGGTTCAATGATTTTATCTCAAAAAAGATATCTCGAGACTATTAACAACCTTCAAAAACCACCTAGTTAATGAAGTTATTATGTAACTTGCCAACGGGGGCGAAGCCAGGAATCTTGTTCAGGAGGGGCGAATTTTAATTGATTGTTACTACTTTATCTTAATCAAAAAAATAAAAAATGATTTTGTATAAATTTTTTATTGTGTTAGATTGAGGTAGAAAAAATTATACAAATTTATAATCCATAGATACAAACATGCTACTAGCTACCAGTGCACTTACATCAGGTGGCCTGCTTTAGGGCCACTTTCATTATATATTATGAAAAAGTGATGGTTGGAGTGGATACCCCTCTCATAAATGTCATGTTTGCCAAAAATCACAGTGATCCAACGGACGGTTTCTAAAATAACTGACTATGAAAAAATGGTGACATTTTGAAGAACAAAAATGTCACAGTTTTTTGTAGTGAAAATTTTCAAAAATCGACCATTGGATTACTGTAATTTTTGGTATACATGACATTCATGAGAGGGGTATCCAATCCAACGGTTAGTTTTTGAAAATATGTGATGGAAATAGCCCTAAAGTAGGTCATTTGATGCAAGTTGCATCAGGTGCACCTGATAGCATGTCTTTCCATTGATATTTGTTAAATCACATTTCAGTTTAATATATTTACAATTGTTTTTTTATTGAGTCTATCTTTTAAAAGCATTGTATGAGAGCTTCATCATTAATGCTATCAAATGCCCATTTCTCAATAAACACAATTAATCCATCATTCATGATTAATTGATCTCCTATTTTGTTACATAATTATTTCTTTATAATCTTCAAAGCAAAAAATGCCCCATCCATAATAACAGTCGCAACTAGTATAGGGAGGAAAAGTAAAAAGGAAAATTATCTAAAAGGTCCTAAGTTTAGAGCTTTCCAATTTTATAGCATGAGGGGCTTGAGATTTTGATTTTGATTTTGCTTTTTTTGTCTATTTGTTAGGTTAAAAGGAGTCTTGTACCTAATGGTATAAGAAGCTTATGAAATGAGCTTATGGATATATAATCCAAATATAAGTAAATGAGAAAAATGAGAAATAGGAAAATAAAATCAATGGATAAAACAAGAATTTAGGGGAGGCATATACAAAATTTTAAATTTTTATAGAGTATAAATTTTTTTTTAGGGGAATTTGGCCAAAGGTCTTCCTTTATAATATTTTCATGCCAAAAATCCTCTCAAAAATTTTTACATGCCAAAAGTCCTTTTGGTATGAGTTGGACAAAAATGTCCTTCATTTCCCAAACAATCTTCAACCCCAACCTAGAATTCACTATCTCGACACTCAAGTTCATTACGTCGGAATCCCAAGTTACTATGCCGGACCCCAGAGTTCACTACGCCGGACCCCGGAGTTCACTATTCTGGAACCCGAGATCCTAAGCCGGAAACTCGAGTTCTTACGCCGGAATTGCAGTTCACTACATCGAAAAAAATTAAAAAAAAAAAAATTCAAACTCTTTCTTTTTCCTCCATTTTCTCACCAACCAAACAAAAAATTAATTTTCCTAATGAAAATCTATTTCTTTTTCCTATATTTTTCAAACAATCAAACGGGAAAATAATTCAAAAAAAAAAAAAAACATCTGTAGCGGGGTCTTTGTAGGCAAAGATCCTATCCAGCACTTGACGAGCGAGCAAGCAAACAGTTTCACTTCGCTTGAATAAGGGTGGTCGTAGATCAGTCCCCATCTCATAGCTCATCTCATAGGTTTTTATTCCTTTTGAATTTGCGTGTGCCAGATCTCAGAAATAACTGACGCTATTTCCCGGTCATCCTTACCCTTTCACAGCCGTAGAAAAAGGGGTTGATTCTGCCATTAAAGTGTGGAAATCCAGTTTTAGATTGTGGGCTGTTTGTGGTCCCTCACCAGATGCTTAGTCAGAGTCATTCTTGTTGTGCTTTGATAGACTACTCAAAGAGACTCTTTAAGAGAAAGATTCTCCGCTTCGGCTTATTGTTGAATATGTGAGGAGTAGGTTGTGGTCTCCGGCGTCGAGAAGGACGATGCATGGGATGGAAAAGAGAGAGAGAAAGAAAAAAAGGGAGAAAGGATCGTGAGGTGAGGTGGAGGGGTAATTTTGTCTCAAAGAAAAATATAATTTGAAAAAAAAAAGACTTTAGGCAATAAAATTTTTATAAATAGGACTTTTGGAGGAAAAAAAATATATGGGGACTGTATGCAATAAACATATTTAAGATGAGACTTTTGATCAAATATCTATTTTTTTTTTTTTTTTAATTTAGGGGTGGCATTTGCCCCCCCCCCTCCCAAAACTCCATGTGGCCTCGCCATTGGCCACTGCTTGCCAAGGTAGCTCATAAGTAGAGGTCCTTGGATCGAAACTTGAAACCTTAATTATCAGATGGACAGAGTTAATTTGTAGGTAATCTTGCTCATCCTTAGGGATTAGTCTAAACGGCTAGATTCAAACCATAGACTTACAATACCCGATGTCATCAAACAAAGAAGGAAAATGTTATATGTTCCAAAAGTATATCCCAAATGATGCGGCAAATAATCCAACCTCTCACTGTTTTAGCAAATTCTCTTTTGATTATAAATAAAGCGTAATGATTCATTTGGGAGCTTTTTTGGGATATATAGCATTATTCTCATGTTTAAACCACAACCCCACTCCCAAAAAAACAAACCTAGTTCTTTTGCTGTAGTGCAAGAATATTTGTCAGGATGATGGGTCTCAAAAATTCAATCTATTTTGAGACTATCAAGAACAACCACTGCAGTGAATCAATCAAGTAGTTAACTAATATATGGATAGTAATACATAAACCACCATGGAAGTAGTGGAAGAAAAGTAATAACAAGAATAGGGGTAAGACAAACTTCAAATTTTAAATCCCTCAATCTTTGATAAGAGATTATCTAATGATATTAAGAAATTTAATTACAGAAATCTGCAGCTACTTTCTATAATCACTTTCACTACAATTGTTGCTGAGGCCAAATTAATCAAAACATGCTAAGTTATGGTTTTCGTGACCAAATTACCAAATTAATTAAAGCCTCTCTTCTTGAAATAAATAAATATTTAGTCCAAGGGAGACATGGTGTCTAGATGTGGGAATGAAGATCCTCTGCTTGGGTTTGCTTTGTGCTTGGGTGATGTATCATCATCAGGATCATCTGCATATCACCCAAGTGAAAAGCAGACCATCCAGATCATGCCACATTACCCAAGCGTATCCAAGTCCAAGTAGAGGATCCAGATGCCTAGATGTGTAGGAGTTAATAATATATGCTTGTAGAAAAGCACTTGGACTAACTTAGATCGATGGTAAGAGATTGTAAGGGAATGGGCAAAATTAGGCTAGATCATGGGTTCAATTCCGGTCCATTCTTTAAAAACAAAAAGGTAATGCTTGTAGAAGACTAGCTAGCCCTATTATAAATGCATCTAGTATAGGCATTCAGTAGTAATCCTATCCTAGATATTGAATCATCTTCACCTCCTAGCAAAAACTCATTGTTATAGTAATTAACATGCTCTAACAATAGAATTAGGAGCTTAATTTCCTCATCTTTTGTACTTTTCAAAGAAGATGGAAAGTAATATTAATTTGGGGGCCGTTTGGATTAGCTTTGCCTAAAATCATTTCTGTATCTCAAAATTTCAATTGATCTAAGAGATGGGGTAATAATCACTTTTAGATTATCTGAATGGTGATAGAATGATTATTCAAGCCGGTCCGTTTCTACCTTTT
>JAESVK010000836.1:1182212-1197252 GCA_017140935.1 Hamamelis virginiana | reverse complement strand
TCAATAATGCTATGCATCTCCAAGTGTCGACCCTAATCAATCTAAGTCTTCCACAATTTTTAAGGATTGTTTTAGGTAAAAAAAAAGAGAGAAGAGTTCGATAATTGGTCACATCACTTTACATCACTGAGGACGGAATGAGATCTTCTGCTTGGGTTTGCTTGGTGATTTGGTGATGTGTCATGATCTGAATCATCTCCACATCACCCAAGTGAAATGCAGAGCATTCAGATCATGACACATCACCCAAGCAAATCTAAGCCCAAGCAGATGATCCAGACTCACTAAGGACATGCTCTTTTTTTAAAGAACGGTTAGCATTTTTGAATTATATAATATATCATGTAGCACCACAAACATCATTCAAAATACATTCGTCTGTATCATTTTTAAAAATCATAGTCGAATTGTTTACAAAGATAATAACATTAAAAAAGAAGAAAAAGGAGACGAAGAAAGAGGCGTCGTGTAAAAAATACATTAAAAAAGTACGTGTCGTACCTGACATCACTACGATGCTTTCAAGAAAGTGTTGGATGCTATTATAATTGTTTTACAATCTGCATTTCAAAAATCGATTGTTGGATCACTTAAAATTTTTGACATACATGACATGCATGAGAAAAATATCTCACCCAAATGTCGGTTCTTTAAAATACCTATATATGCTGCTTTACCTACAAACCAACAAGTACATCTAAGTCCTATCATATGCTAGACAAAAATAATCAAACCCCAAGCTGGTCAATTTCAAACAGTTCCCTGAAATTAACTTTACTCGAATCTCTTTTCAACCCCACCACACATATCTACATATATATACTAGTAGTCATTCCGTGCGATGTACGACAATTATAAAAATCTAACCCTATGATCCAAATTCATCATTAATTTCATCCACTATCAAGGATCAACAGTCTTAATTTTAAAATCTCAAATACTACTGGCTATCCTTCCAAAAATCTATTCTATAAGAAAAAAATAGAAGAAAAAATAAGAACATTTTTTGAGTACAATCATGTCACTTCCATTTTAAACTGAAGATGATCTTATAATCTAAAAAAATAGAATTCACTTATAATCTGAGCTAAATCTCCAAAGAAACCTTTTTTTTTAAATAAAATCTCAAGAACCCCATCTTTGACTAAAATACCATATATTATTATAGAGGTACAGAAGAAGATACATTCAAACAACTTTGACAGCATCCAACGGTAAATACTGTCAAAGCATTTCACAGACTGTATTTTGAAACCGATTATCGAATCATTGTGATTTTTGACAGACATGACATTCATAAGAAGATTATCTAATCCAACGAGATTTTTCAAAATATCATCCTATGGTTTTCAGAATGGACGTCCTTAAGATAACGAACGTAAGGATGTCCTGGATCGCTTCGTGTGTATATATATATATATATATATATATATATATATATATATATATATAAAGTCATTCTAATATAAGGCTGGCCTTGCATAAGGTTATGCAAGGTCGGCTCCATATCTCCAATTTTAGAAGACTGTTCGTAAAACTGACAGTTGGATTAGATACTCTCCCTCTGTATGTCATGCCTGCAAAAAATCACAGTGATCCAACGGTTGGTTTTTTAAATTTGTCATTGTGAAAATATGAAACTTATTTGTTCTTCAAAAAATCACCATTTTTGTTAACGTCAGTTATTTGAAAAACCAACCGTTGGATCACTGTGATTTTTTGCAGGCACGACATACAGAGGAAGAGTATCTAATCCAACGGTCAGTTTTACGAACAACATTCTAAAATTGGAGATATGGAGCCAACCTTGTATAACCTTATGCAAGGCCGGCCTTATATTAGAATGACTGTGTATATATATATATATATATATATATATAGTAGTGGGCCAAGCAAAAGGTGGACAAGCCCATCGCTCTATGCTATCCAAAGTACATAAGCACATGCCCTATTGTCATTTTGTGACATAACAACCTTCCAAAAACTACCTTCTTGTTTGTATTACAGAAGTTGTCAGGATGTATGGTTCCAAAAATTCAATCTATTATTAATTAGCTGGCCATATGCATCTGTGAAAATTCCAATTCAGCCTGCAAGGGATGATGTACGAATCAAAGGGTAAGAACACCATGCAGGACAATGATTGATGCATGAAAAATGACCACAAAAATATTTACTGATTATATAACTTCCTCCCCCCCCACCCCACATATGTAGGATTTGAACCTACGTCAAATAAAAGGTCACAAATTACGAATAAGTCAAAATAATTAGTTACATGATAGGGTTATATAGTCCTGTTCCTTCCTTTAATAAATATGGGATTTATCATAGGCCGCGGTCTCATATATATATATATGAAAAATGCTATATATATATACAAGCAGAAACTTTACTCGAAATTAAAAATCACCATGATGTGTCATGCTATGAGTGGTTTAATCAATTTTTTAAATAGATTCTATCTTTTTCATACGCCACTCAAAGCATGACACATCATGGTGATTTTTAATTTCGGGTTAAAGTTTCTGGTTGTATAGTATTTTTGTATATGTATATATGTATATATACAATGACTAAAAAACTTTACTAATAGGCTAGCAAGCCAGCATTTTTAAGAAAAAAATTTCTCTAATACAATCTTATAGAAAACCCTCAATCTATTGATAATTAGATGAATATATGGTATCCAAAAAATTTACATTGGATCAGATAAATTACATTGGTTGAGCCAAAAAAGAGTAGGCAAAATTTCACAGCTAACAAGGAAGACATTTGAAACTTAACAAGGAATTGAAAGAAGATGTGGGATATGCATGGTTGCCCAAGCCCCACCATCCACAATGTGCCAAAGTACATCAGCCAACTTTTTAGATATGCCAATGAGTCTCCATCACAAGCATTAATACCGAAATGATTTCTCAATTTCTCCCATCAACTGGTGTGTCGGTCTAATAGCATATATCCTCACAGTAAGAGGAGAGATTTCAGGTTCAAGTACATGAAAGCGTATCGATATCTAATTATTAATAGTAAAGGTTACATGCTTAAGAGTAAAGGTAAGCATATATTATTTAAAAAAAAAAAAAAATCTCTTGACCAAAGGGACCATGGGCTTTCGCTTGGGTGGTAAAGAAATGGGGTGGGTTGGGTTTGGTAGGTTTAGATTTCATTTCGGTTTATAATAAGGGTGCAACTCGGAACGAGTCAATTCAGGATCCGATCCGAGTTGCACCCTTAGTTTATAAGCAGTTTAGTTTGGTATTATACTATTTCAAGATTAGTGAACGGATTTAGGTCATTTGGGTTCTAATTTTACACCGAATTGATTCAAGTTGAACAGATTTGAAATATCATGTAAAAAAAAAAGGGGAAGGGAAAAGACATAGGAAAGATGGAAAGAAGCTCCTCCTGGCAAATGTCAAGTTTCCATTCCCCCTGTTTAGCTTCTGTCAAGTTTTTACATTGGGCTAGGCCGGCAGGAAACCAGTCAGTCCAATCCAATGATCTTCTGTGTACGGTTCTTCAGCCCATAAATTGAAAGCCCATACTTCTCTTTGGGATGGGTTAGGGCACTTTCTAACTGAATATCATCATTATAATCTAGATAGCTAAATATATGTGAGAAGAATCATCAAAACTATATTTGTTTAATTATTTGGCTGTTCTACCCATAAATTATATGTGGACATTGTTATAAAGTGTTGGCTAGTGCATTGGTAAAGTTTCTATGGTTATAAAATTGTTTATTACATGTTGGGAAAGGAATTGCGAAAATAGATGTGGTGCGTAAAGATGTTTGGATATTGAGTGTTATATTAGAGACTTAGGGCCTATTTGGGAACTTTGAAAACTAGGTCTTGTCAGTTCTGATCTCTTTATGTTATATGGTTTTCATATAAACCAGTTTCCAGTTGGTTTTAAAAAAACTGCATTTATACCTTATTTTTTGGACAAGATTGAACTAATTGACAGGAAAAAGATACTTACCAAACAATACTGAATAAAAATCAGACATGCTTATCCTCAACTGGCCAAATTTTTAAGTTTGCCAAACAGCTCCTTAGGATTGAATCTTACTACCATTAGGATGAGAGAATTTAGGGAAAGATGAGAATTATGGTCAATTAGCCCACATTGTGTAGCTTATGGGCCTGAGTGGGCTTTTTTCCCAAGGACCAATATGCATTGTAAATAAAATTAGGGTAGGGTAGATATATAGTAGAGAAATGTATTTGAAGTGTTATGTTCGAGACAATTTTTTGGGACATATAGCATGACTGTAATAAAACTGAATGGCAAAAAGAATGTATATACTATGTAGTCCACCCAATATAAATGGTCGGCACATCGATTTCCCTCTAAATAGACATGTAAGATATGAGTTCTAAAAGTTCAATCCTAGCCTAGCCCTAACTCTTTCCTCGTATATCCTCACTAACTGGGTTATCCCCATGGCAATTACATTCCTCCTTTTTAGCAACCTTCAAACCATCTATGAAGGCCCATGGCACTAACACTCCAATCCTAATAGAGAGCGGATGTTGACACACCCTTGAATTATAAGCCCATCCCCTCCAATTTTGTTTTTTTACCATTTTATGAAAAAATACATTGTTTTTAAGAAACCTAGCCACGTAGTCCACTATAAAACATCATTTTGAACAACTTTGTAGAAGAAAGTTTTTCCAAAATCTATCATTTAAGTAGACTTTTTTGACCATTTATTATTTTTACAAAATATTTCGTAAAAAATGCCAAAAAGTCTGTTTAAATGATAGATTTTGGAAAAACTTTCTTCTACAAAGTTGTTCAAAATGATGTTTTCTAGTGGACTATGTGGCTAGTTTTCTTAAAAACAATGTATTTTTTTCATAAAACGGTAAAAAATCAAAATTGGAGGGGGTGGGCTTATAATTCAAGGGTGTGTCAACATCCCCTCCCATCCTAATATGATTCAAGAAAAGCCCACAATTCAATTTTAAACATGGCCCCGAACAAGCCCACCATAGCCTACTTTTCCTTTATGTTCTAGTACTGGGCTGTCTGCTGTATTTAATTTGAAGTCTTGAGCCGAATGAATCTCTTGTATATTTTTTGGGTCAATAATTCTAATGTTCTAATATTGACCTAGAATGAATATATATATATAAGTCCTCGTATAAGAAAGCCCTCACACGAACGGAATTATACATATACATATACATCAGGGCCGGCTCTGAGAATCTGGGAGCCCTAAGGGCATAAAATGAGACCATAATTGTCAATATTTTTTAACACTACTATGAATTTTTTTTCAAAGATTTAGAGTTTTGAAGTAATTTATTTCTATTAATTTTTTGGAAACCAAACATAGCCATAAAAGTAAAATAGAAAGAAAAAAATTTCATACTATATGAATTATACATTAATGTGGCTCAATTGTTTTGAAGAAATTGGAGGCCTAAAGCCATATTTTTTGTAAGAACATTCAAATTTTGGGGTTCTATTTTTTGCAAGAAATTGAGGACCTAAAGCCATTACTTTAATGGCTTTAACTCAGGCCCGCCTGATATACATACAAGAGTACTAGTAGATGGTCTCAAATATGAGACATAAACTGAAAATGATGAAAAAAAAGGTTATGGGGTGAGAGAGGCTCGAACTCTCGACCTCAGGATAACTCAGAAGCTATGAGACCTACGCGCTAGCCAACTGCGCCACCACCCCTTATTTGTTCAAGCCTTAGTTTTCGTTTCCTTTACTACATTACAACCAATCTACTAAGTATCCAAACAGTGCATTTAATGGTTTACTAATTTGTCATGACGTATCCGATTAGTGCATGGATTCATCCTTTTGAAAGTAACCCGGAGATTTCTCACGGTGAATTCTTTCTTTTCTAGTGGAAATATATATATATATATATATTGAAATGATCAAGTAAGGAGTATTTTACTTTATTAAAATAAGCTAATATCCCTTAATCGTTAAATCTCGAGCAGATAAGTGCATGGATTCATCCTTTTGAAAGTAACCCAAAGATTTCTCACGGTAAATTCTTTCTTTCCTAGTGTGTGTGTATTGAAATGATCAAGTAAGGAATATCTTATTTTATTAAAATCAGTTAATGTCTCTTGGCTGTTAAATCACGAGCATGGTATGAGATTTAATGGTTATAAGATATTAACTGATTTTAATAAAGTAAGATATAACTCATAGAAACATTACTCTCTCTCTCTCTCTCTCTATATATATATATATATATATATGATAGGAACATGCATCACTCATATAGTGAAATCACTCTTTGATACAACGTTAGAATTCCTCTAAAGTAGTTAAGAATTTTATCACATGATCTCTTATGGGTTAGGTTCTTTTAAAGATATATGATGTATGAGTTAATTTTTGATATGATGTATGAGTTAATTATGTCCCAAATCTATAGAGTGCTGCGGTTGTGTGAGTATATACCTAATTAAACTTAAAGTTCTACTATCCGTTCAAAAGGTTATATGTACCCTTTGGACCTATGAGTCAGGGCCGGCCCTGAGGTTTTGGATGTCTTAGGCGAGCTCCTAAAACGATGCCCCTATTGAATAATATTTTTTTTTTTTTTGCAAAATTTTAGTTATTGAACCTTAATTTCTCATAAGCTAAAACCTACAACAATCAATTCACAACACCCGAACCTCCTATCATCATTACAAATATAATTAAACTAGTAAATTAAAGAAGACCTACAACAATCAATTCAAAAGGAGGGTTTTCAATAGGATCGCCCCCGAACTTCCTGTCATCATTACGAATATAATTAAACATTTAAAAAAATATGTAGACCAACTGTAAAACCAAAAAATGGATCAAACTATCCAATCACATCGAAAAAACAGCAGTGGATACAAATGCTGTAAACAGACTTCTTTAGACTATTACATCCATAATTACACTCTTCTTTCCCTAGAATCTAAATTTTCTACAAATTATTATTTTGTGTATTTCTTTTCCTAAGTTATCAATGTCAAAAATAAATTGAAGAATGAGAATGAGAATCAACCAATCCTTAGCAACATAATGCACAAATATCAAGAGAAAATAAAAAAGACAACCTAAGATTAAAATATCAAAAAAATATTAGCTACCAATAAGTTTGAAGCTGGAATATTTGGCCAATCACAGCTACATGATGCAACATTCCCCAAATATCTACAAAGAAACATTCAAGGAACTAACATCCTCTACCAATTGAATATATATTCAAGAGATTATCACTGAACTAAAAAATTAAGTAGGATTCCATTGAGAGGACTTCAATTTAAAGCATCTAAGAATAAAAAAAAGAAGCAAGAGACAAAAGGAGAAACATTGATCATAATAAAGAAAATGAGAATTTAACGAGATTAAAGCCTAAAAAAAATCGCATAGCCACTTGTCGACTAAAGTTAAGCATGGGGTTGCCGCCTCAACGGTGCCTAAGATAACTTGGATCAATCACTGCTTAAAAGGTTTTTCTAAATCACTCCATAATCCTTTTTCATTGTTCATAATCCTTAAAGGGTTTTTCAAATAAATGGCTTCATCATATCTGAAAATTTTAAAAACAAATCAAAATTTTAAAGTCAAATGTGTTCTAAATGACTTGATTAATTACAATATCAATTAATTAATCAGAATTTTAAAAACTTGTAACGAAACCCTAAAAAACTGTAATGAAACCCTAAAAAATTAAACCAATTAATCATCATAGACAAGGCTCCAATACCAAAAAACTTTAAAAAATTATAACAAAACCCTAAAAAATTTGTAAGCAAATCCTAATGGGAGATTGAGATTTGGGATTTATCGGTGAGTCGTGACTGTGCGAGAGTCGAGAGAGAGAGAGTGAAGTTTGAACCAGGCCCGACGAGAATGGGAGATTGGGAAAATGGGAGGGAGATGGGCTACGCGTGACTGTGCGAGAAGTCTGAACTCTGAACTTGAAGAGTGAAGACGAGAATGGGAGATTGGGATTTGGGACTTGGGAGAATGGGGAGGAGTCTAGGGAGTCTAAGGAGATGATGGGCTGGTCGGCTGGAATGTTGGATTGGGATCCAAATTTTTTTTTTTTTTGGGCTGAAGCTATGATGGGCTATTAGGCTGGATTGAGAGACTGTGGGTTGAAATTATTTTTTTTTTTTTTTTTTTTAAATTTGGGCTTGGGCTGGAGTCTAATGGACATGGACTAATGGGCTGATACCTGATGGCCTTGTGTTATAATCTGGGCTGATTGGATGCCCTTAAATTTTGGGGAGGGGATGTTGACACACCCTTGAATTATAAGCCCACCCCCTCCAATTTTGATTTTTTACCGTTTTATGAAAAAATACATTGTTTTTAAGAAAACTAGCCGCGTTGTCCACTAGAAAACATCATTTTGAACAACTTTGTAGAAGAAAGTTTTTCCAAAATCTATCATTTAAGTAGACTTTTTGACCATTTTATTATTTTTACAAAATATTTCGTAAAAAATGCCAAACAGTCTGCTTAAATGATAGATTTTGGAAAAACTTTCTTCTACAAAGTTGTTCAAAATGATGTTTTCTAGTGGACAGCGCGGCTAGTTTTTTTAAAAACAATGTATTTTTTCATAAAATGGTAAAAAATCAAATTTGGAGGGGGTGGGCTTATAATTCAAGGGTGTGTCAACATCCCTTCCCTAAATTTTACTCTTTTTGGGCTGCCCAAAGCGGAGGCCTCTTGGGCCTCCCCTCAGGGCCGGCCCTGCTATGAGTAGTGCAACTGTGTAACCTATGCATTTGTTTCGTGCAAGTGCTGCGAGTCTTAAAATTTTCAATTTATCTCATATGAAAACCCACATTGGTTGGTGGAATTTATGAATTAATTAAATTAAAGAGCGGTTGAAAGAAATAAGCTAGAGGATCAAGAGTTTAATTGGATTAAGCTTCGATTTATTTGTTTTTAACAAGCTGTCTGAATCTTTAGCTTTAACTAATCCTCGATCTCACACACGAGTAAAATTATTGTCCACTTCGTATCGGTTAGAAAAATTAAATTGGTGGTTAGTCTCACAAAAGGAAGTCGATTTTGGAACAATCATAAAGTTTACTCGTAGAAGTTAAAGTATAAGAAAAAAAAAAAAACTTGTAGAAATTAAAATATGGCAAATAAAAAAAAAAAAAAAAAAAAAAAACCCTTATTTACATTGGTGGGTCTGAATTCATTGGGGGAAATAAGGGTAAAAATTAAGGGTGGAACAGAGTGGTTGCAAGGGCAATACTGCACTCTGAGACTAATGCACAGAGTACGGTGGTTGCTTTTTTTTTTTGATGGTTTTCAATGCTCTGCATGCGTAGTTGCGTACGTTCAACTTCAAATATGTGCCTAATCACAGAGCTGCGACTTTGAAAGTCATCACTCACTAAAATTAATGACATTCACTAAAAAGTTGGAGGGGTAGTTAGGGAAACTTAAAATCATTCATATATGGAATTTATTTTTTCGAGTAAATGCATGTCATATATGGGAGCTTAATTCTTGCATAATTGCCTTTGAGTTTTCGCAGTAAAATGGCATTTTGCCTATTTTCCTATTCTATATATGGTTCAGCTAAATTCCAAATTCTCAATTTTGGGGCAGTGCCGTGCATCTATTCTTTAATGTCAATTAATTCTGTAATTGGACATGATGGGAATTGGACATGACCCCTACCATATCCTATGCTACCCAAAATATAATTAATTCTGTAACCAAATGTCAATTAATTCTATAACCAAATGTCAATTTTGTCACAGATGGAAGAGCTTTTGAGCAACCTAGCTAGATGGGGACCTTAAGATACATCAAGGATGTTTTTCCTATAAACAGACACCAACAAGGATAGACCTGGCTAGGGCTTAGGATGTGTGGCCTTGGTGAAACCAGTCAATAACCTACTTTCGTAGTGTTTTTTTTTATAATGAAAATGATGGCAAAGTGTGCAACCACTCCGAGCCATAGAATTGAATGGTTTTTAGCTCTCCCCAAGGGGTTTTCCTTTTCACAAGCGGAGGATCGAACGCTGGACCTCATAGAGTATCCAGCTAACATTCGCCCAAGTTGCTGGCCTAGCCAGTTTACCACTAGACCAAACCCGGTAGGTTAGTGATGGACATGGGCAATAATGGGTAAGCATTGGATTAATGGCGTCATGACGACACCCACCTGACGGAGCTGTTGGTTTTCTTTAAACACTGGTGATAAGCAATTCTTTGTCCCCCTTTCACAAAAATCTATTTTGAAGAAAAATCTATGATTAGTTTTTTAAGGTTGAGTTTTGTAAGAGGAGATAGAGAATGAAGAAAGAATTTTGGGGCTGATGATCTTCATTGGTAGGGATTTGTTTGAAAATTTTGAAAATTGGATTAGGCGATGTTTACGTACTCTTTTGTTGCAATTTGATTTCTAAATAAACTAATTTACAGTTGATAATTTTTTTTAAAAAAAAACTGTATTTATGTTTTAATTTTTGTTAAAAATTGAACAGATTTTCATAAAATTACAAGCCAGCTAGGTTGAATAGATATACAGATAAATGTACTTATCTGGTTCGACTTTTCTTCAATTTTTTATATTTTTATTTACCAAATAGTCCTTGAGGTAATAATATATATATATTTTTTGCTATACAGGTAACCGGGCTAACTCACGCATACCAAACACTTGGTAAGCTCTTAACCATGCTTGCTCATCCACTAAATTACCCATCTTTGGATTGAGGTAATAGTATATTAATATGTGCAATTCAAATAAAGTAACTAGATTTCCTAGAGGCCCATTAATTAAGCCAAGATGACTCCAATTAAGTGGATGATTAGATGTTCGAGAAGTAGAAATGAGGAGAGAGAGAGAGGGAGCGAGAGCAAAGATCCTGAGAAAGTGAAAGAAGGTTGAATGATTTGCCATGATCGGACCACCCTCTCTCACCACTCAAAAAAGTGTCACACTCTTTTAAGATGGCACGAGTACTGAAACATGACTACCATAAGGGGGAAGACTCGGAGGAAAAACATCTAGACATTGCTTTATTCACTCAAAGCAACCAACTGGGGTTTGTGGAAGAGGGACATTTTGCAGGAACAGAAACTTGCAGCTTTAAAAGCCCATTGAATGGTGGGTGTTATTCGATGATGGAGGTAGTAGTGGCTAGAGAGAGAGAGAATCACTCCGAGGTGTAAAAGAAAGTAGATGAAATCCAGCTCATTGTTCTCAAAGAATGACACGACCCCACGTGGAGAGGACTGCCAGTTCACGGACCTGTACAGTATTCATAAAACTAGAGGTCCTATAGCTGTCTCCTCGTCCCTAACGCTGGCAACAAGCTAGATAATGACTGCCTCTGCCCACCCCCACCCCCCCCTCTATTTCTCTCTCTACTGCATATTTGCGTGCGTGTGCTAAATAGCTAATGGCCGCACAAAGCATAAAGTTAATAAGAAAGCAAGAGTAATTTTTTTACAGTGAAGGACACATATAAGCTTACCCAAGTTCTTGAGATTGAAGTCAATATAAAATTGATATCCTGAAAAATTGATTCTTGGATGAGGTATTCTTATTATGAATGTGACCGTTTGTCAAAAATCACAACAATATGACGGATGGTTTCTAAATATAGATTGTAAAAAATTGTGACAGTTTTTATCACCGGATAATATTACAGTTTTTTACAGGTTGTATCTTAGAAATATACCATCAGATCATTGTAATATTTGTCATTCATGACGTTTATAAAAAGATCATCTAATCCGACGATGGGTTTTCAAAACTGTTATTTCATAATGGTTAAAAATTTAAACCCTCACGTAAGCTTATATGTGTTCGTAAGTATGAGAATAAGACTCAAGAGAGCAATATGATATATCATAACCACAGCTTTACAACATGGAAATGACAAGCATGTCTTCCCAAGCAGGAATGTGCGTGGGAGAATCCTTCAAAGTCATTATCCCTTCGATTTGGGGGGGCTCTCGCTTTTGGTCAGGGACAATATAATGATCTTCCATTAACATTAAATAATTCAAGATTAGGTTTAATTTAATATGATTGACCATGGAATGATCCAATGGATATAATTCAATGGGTTGGAAAATTTCGATTTCATCGTGGCCGCCCACTGATTCTTTGGTCACACATGATTTCCTGTCTGCACTGATTTTCTAGTATTATTAAAATAGACTTGATTTGGTGATCTTAACTGTTTACTCATATTTTTTGTTGTTTTGGAAGTTATTGGCACTTTTCTGTAACACCATATGATTAGAGAAGGCTAGGAACATGGGGGTCATGTGGAAATGTTTTGACAAATATTTACCTTGAAATAAAAAATAATAAAAATGTATTCGTGGGTGCAATTGCGTACGTATATCTTTCCAACCGTACAAATACCAACAAAATTTATATAATAATTCTATACACCAGATACTTTAACCCGAAATTAAAAACTACTCTGATGTGTCCTGCTTTGAGTGGTGAAGTCTATACTCTCATACTGCTTCACTCTTTTTCACACACCACTCAAAGTAGGACACATCATGATGATCATAAGCAGTCTATACTCTCAGACTGCTTCACTCTTTTTAATTTTGGGTTAAAGTGTCTGGTGCTATAGTATTTTTCAAATTTATAAGGAAATATATTGGATTGTATAGGCCAAATTGGCTGTTCTTATAATCATAATGTATAGTTTTTCTAAAATATTATTATTATTATTATTTCAACAGATTATCTTAACTTTTGGTTAGATTAGTTGTCTTCATCCCACCTTAGCTAGACACACACACTAAGAGAGTGTTGATAGATCGAAATTGATTTAAACCGAAACTGAGATTTTTGCTTCACCAGCCATGGTTGTTGACCAATTTACTCTGTTGAACTGTAAATTAAAGGGTGTTTTAAAAGCATTAATTAATTAATTACAGCATTAGAAGGAAAACCACGTATGCTGCCCATTTACAGGTAGGAAACCAATTAATCATATATATAGCATTGTACACAAATGTATGATTGTGGTCCATAAAATGTATCTAACTAATCAAATCATTTTGACCAATATCATTTTCAGCAATACTGTTTTTGGTTCTTTCCAAATGTTCAAGAGAGTGCAACGGCCACATTAATTAATTGAATTATTTCCACAATTGTTAATACGAAGTGGCAATCCGGTGATGATCGGAGGGTCCATCTTGATCATCAGCCTGGTCCCCCACCTGTGGGGTGGGGGACTAATATAAATTAATTCATTTAAAAATGAAATAATAATAAAAAATAAACCTAATTTAATTTAACTTTCAGAATTTCCAAACAATTTCTTAAAAAATATGGTTATATACCTACAAATCCCTAGCATAAAAATCTAAACTCACATACGTTATATATATATTTCTTTATATCAGAAATGCTATTATGAGGCTCACCTTACGCAAGGTTGCGTAGGTCGCCTTCATATGGTCAATTTTATATGACAGTTTGTAAAACTGACCGTTGGATTAGATATATGTTCATCTTCTGTATGTCATGCCTGCAAAAACTCATAGTGATCCGACGGTTGGTTTTTGAAAAAATGTACGTGCAAAAAATGGTGATATTTTGAAGAACAAATGAGTTGCATATTTTCACAACGACTTTTTTCAAAAACCGACCGTCGTATCACTATGATTTTTTGCAGGCATGACATACAGAAGATGGACATCTAATCCAACGGCCAGTTTTACGAACTATCATATAAAATTGGCCATATGGAGGCAACTTTACGCAACCTTGCGTAAGGTGGGCCTCATAATAGCATTTCTATATATATATATATAAGGCAAAACCCATAAAGAGCACAAAAATAACTAAAAATGGAGATGGTAATGGACTCATTGATAATTGGAGGGTGGGAAGGTATATTAATGCAGAGACAGGAAGGACAGACTCAAGTGCGGAGTCATGCAGCTGTCATTCGATATACAAAAGCCACCCTCTTCTCATAGCCAGCAAATAAGCGTTTGCAGCTGTCGGATCCACCCTTTTCTTTTTCTCTCTTACTCTCTCTCCTAATTTAACAATCCCTTTGATTTGTTTCACAAACAACCCATCAAATAATAACACCAACATCACTAACTTTCTCCATCTCTTTCTTTCTCTCTCGATGTTGTAGAGGGGGAGGAGAGGGATGGAGGTGAAGCCACAGACAAAGAAGAGAGAGAGAGAAGAAAAGGAGGTGGAAAGAGAAGATCGATCGATACAACTCAGCTAGTCTATTCTTTTCAACCAAATAATTAGTGATATATATATCTATTGAATTCATGCAAAAACAAAGCTACCCATTTGTTAATTTGTTGATTTAGATGCCATGGCTTATCAGCACTATCGATCACCCTTTGGTGACACAACTTTTACAAAAGTGTTTGTTGGAGGATTAGCTTGGGAGACACCTACAGAAGAAATGCGTAAATATTTTGAGCAGTTTGGTGACATTCTTGAAGCTGTCATCATCATTGATAAAAATACAGGAAAATCTAAAGGATATGGATTCGTAAGTTCTCTCTCTCTCTCTCTCTCTCTCTCATATCTTCCATGGTTGAATTCTCTCTGTATACAAATATATCCATATTGGTTTTTGGAATATTATTATTATTATTTTTTTTAATTTTGATGATGATCAGGTGACTTTTCGTGATCCGGATTCTGCAAGGAGGGCTTGTGCAGAACCAAACCCTGTGATCGATGGCAGAAGAGCAAATTGTAACATTGCTTCATTAGGACGGCCTCGACCTTCACCACCTCGAGGTCTCTCCACACAGATAATTATGTTTTATTTTATATTTTTCATTAACTCTTATGGCCTGTTTGGCAAATATGAAAAATTAATCGTCCTATTATAAGTCTCATTAATTGGTAAGTCCTTTTTTTTTTTTTTTTTAATGTATTCAGCCTTATACGGATAATAAAACATAAGCACATTTTTTTTTTTTTTTATAAGTCAACTGTACACTTATTCATATAAAGACCAGATAACAATAAGAGATTGGACTTAATTAAC
>JAESVK010000836.1:1169798-1182202 GCA_017140935.1 Hamamelis virginiana | reverse complement strand
TATTCATATAAAGACCAGATAACAATAAGAGATTGGACTTAATTAACTTCATCGTATTTTTAGAGTTTCCAAACAAACCCCTAATTCGAAATTGAAAATGATGAAAATAATAATGGTAGGAGTGTGTTTATTGTTAAAATATATAGGGAGGGCTCAAGCTGGTAATCCTTATCATGGAGGTAGTGCAGCACCACAAGGTGGATCATCCTATAGTGGAGTCCAAGTAGCACCATTGCCTCCTCCTCCACCTCCACCACCACCGCCACCACCACCACCGCCACCGCCTGTCATTTATCCACCTTACGGGTGAGTTACTTCTCCATTTATTACTCCTAATAATTGTCCGTAGTCCATATATATATACAAGTGATAGCTACAATGTGGTCCATACTTTCTGATACAAAAATGGCATTGACATTATTGCATTTTTACATTTTGTGGGCTTTTTTTTTTCTTCTTAATTTATACAGTTGGTATTAAGGTGTAAATAGTGACTGATATTAAAAACTTGATGGTACGTACTTGGACGGGCCTGCAACATGGTTTTGATGTACTAGAGTCTAATTATGAACTGTACATGGACCCTCCTGCAGTATAGTTTTTTAGATTCCAATACAGTGTTGAAAATTCTGTGTGCGGGTACAGAATTTTTAATATTTTTCTTTAAATTCAATGAAATTGTAGTATTGTTCTATGTTTTTAACTTCAAAATCTAATTTTGGGCATATGGTTGGTTGAATACTTTCTAATCGTGCATCATTTAGCATGTATTAATGTTGCATATTGGCAACGAGGCAATATGATTGGAGTGCTTTAGTTAATGCCCATTTGCCCTAGTGTTTTATTTGTCAAAGCTAGTCTTGGGAGGATAAATTAAAAATTGTCCTTATTATTAATATTGCATGAAATGATGTGTCAACTCTATTTAAGATTTGAATTTGCACATTGTGACATTAACTTATCAATTCATTTAAAAACTTATTAATCTTTTAGAGAATGACCAACGATATACCTAGTGTCATATATATATATATATATATATATATATATATTGAAATGTTCTTATGAGAGATATCTCATTTTAACTAAAATCAGTTAAGACCCTTGAGCCATTGGATTGAATTCTTGAGATAAATCATGCATTAAGTAAATGAAAATTTGAGGGCTTGTATTTTTAGCTGATTTTAGTTAAAATGAGATATAGTTGATAAGATCAGGACTATATATATATTAAGGACTATGACATCTAGACTTTTGTGAGAGAATATAGGAGCTGTGCGTATTAAGATAGAACCACTCATTCAAGGACTTCTATTCTGATACCATATTAACTTACCAAGATAAATTAACACGTGCTTTAACTAAAGTGTCCGATTTGGTCAAAATGAATCCTTGATAAAGGTGAATTAAATATAGACTTCACCTTTGATGTTTCATGAAATGAATTGCTTTTAAAACTAGTCAACTTTGACATTGCATGAAATGAATTGCGCTCTCTTAACAATAAAATTTGCACATTCATAGTTGACTAAAGTAGTGTTAGGTATGGAATATAGTTCTTTTCCATAAAAAATGCTATTCATCACTACAAGGAGTTGTGCTATACGTATTGCTATAAAAAAGAAAAACTCTGAATTTCTATAACTACCCATTAGTGATTTTTCAAAAGTATCCTTATTTTTTTCCTGTAGCGTTATAGTGATTCATTGTAGTGACATATATCATTGCTCTCTTCCATATGATTAACATGCAAACTTGCATAAAATGTCAAAGTCAGGAAAGTGACATTCAAATGAAAAAGCAATAATGATAGGTGGAAAGAGTAGTTGTGCTATGGTGGGTGTTTGAAAAATGCCCCATATTAATTTGGTACAGTGGTCCTCAACTAAATTAATGCTTTATAGTGCTTGTATCCAGAAAATCCATTTGTGCCCCACTGTACTTGTACGTTTTGTGTCATTTAGTTTCTCTTTCATCTTTTATCTATATATATATATGGGATACGATCTTTGATACAGTTTTCACTCCTAATTTGATATGCAGTTTGCAAAACCAAACGTAGGATAAGTATTTTGAAAAACTGACCGTTGGATTAGATATTCTGCTTATATACATTATGTACGTCAAGAATCACATTAATTCAACGGTTGGCTTTTTCAGAAAACCAACCGTAACAGTTTTATATAATTTTTTACCATTTATCTTAAAATTGAGATATTTTTTAAAAAGTAGCTGTTGGATCAATGTGATTTTTAATATCTATGATGAGTATAAGCAGAATATATAATCCATCGGTCAAGTGCACCCGATGCAAGTTGCATCAGGTGACTTCCTTCACAGCTAGTTGCGGATCGTATTTTAAAAAACTGACCGTTGGATTATATACTTCTCTTATATATGCCTTATCTGCCAAAGATCATAGTGATCCGATGGTCGGTTTTTGAAAAATATTGTAGTGAAAAACTATGATTTTTTTGTTTTTAAAAAATGTTACCATTTTTCATCGTATATTTTTTCAAAAACTGTATGTCGAATCACTGTAATTTTTGATAAACATGACATACATAAAATGAATTTCTAATCCAAAACACAATAAGTATATTTATTTATCGGTGCACTTTTATTTGATTCCAGAATCCACCGTGACTAACGTTATGAACCTGTGGTTGGTGTCAGTTACTGTGGTTGTAGGACCCAAGTGTTAACATCACTTTTCATTGACCATGTTACCAACTTACCATTCTTTCTACTTTAAGCAACTGCTTTTCAATAAAAGGAAACAAGTGAGCAGTGCTGGAAATATTGTATGTGCATCATAAAATATTTGTATGGAATTTGTTTATGAAGTTAATTAGGTTCATAAAGTTAGTGAGTGTACGAAAATTTCACATTTTTGTTACAGATTTCATAACAATTTTGTAAAGAAAAATACTTCGTGAAATAATTGTTTTACAATAAAAGAATGAGATTAGTAATATAGTGTTAAGAGAATTTTGTATATGTAGTTTCAGTTCATTACGACCATTAATTTTGTGAAATTTATCCATAATATTAGGCTTAAAAATCTACTTTGAGTGGATAAAAATTTCATATTTTACGCCGAATTTCAAATTTAATAAGAAGTAAAAAAAAAATGAAAAATAAAAAAGAAAAATAAAAATCTCTTTTCTATACTCAATTTCAATATATCAATCACATCTCTTTCTTTTGCAGGTACACAACCTACACACCAGATTATGGATACCCCCAAGTTAGTCTCTCTCTCTCTCGTATAATATATAATAGAGTAATTTTTTTATTAGGTCTTTCTTGTGTGAGGACTCGACTTTTTAGTCAATGTAAAATGAGAATTTTGAAAAACTATTGTTGGATTAGATATTTTTCCAATATATGTCATAACATGCTAAAAATCATAGTAATCTGATAGTCGATTTCTATAATACAGATTGTGAAAAATTATGATGATATGATAATATTTTATTGTCATAATTTTTCACTGTCTCGATTTATTTCAGAAACCGATCATCATATCACTGTAAATTTTGGTATGTATGTCATACATACGAAGAATCATCAATCCAACAGTGCCAAGCTTGGATTGTGAGAACACCCTCATAAAAGAAGGACTTTATATATATATATATATATATATTACTTTTCTAGAAATCATGCAAATTAATTAAAGATAATAGTGGTGATATTATAATGGGCAGGCTCTTTATAACCCACAACTACAACAGGCACAATACTATCACCAACTGTACGGAACGTCATCTTCCACTGTGGGCTCTCCATATTATTATGGATACTCTTTGCAAGCTTCCAGGGGAACATTTCCCGCACCCCAGGCGCATCGTATGCAAGGACCTTCTTACCTTTACTATCCTACGCAGATGCAGATGGAGGGGTCATCCTTCTCTCCCTATCCTCCTCCACCCCTACAACCCACAACAAGGCATCCCTTTCCCTCTTCTACTGGTAACTAGCTTTCCCCATTCTCCCTCTCTCTCTCTCACACACACACACACAAATTTTCTTAGCAGCATGGTTTGAAATAATTAATGTGCGGATTGGTTCAATTCCATTAAATTGTCCATTATTTTTATTCGCATGCTTTATAAATGTCCGCATATACTCTATTTCAACACGAAGAAGTGTGAGTAAGAAATTTTTTTTATACGTGTGTATATATATTTTGAAAATTTGACTGCTATATTAGATATTTAATTCATGGTTTGATATTATGCGTACTAAAAATCACAGATATCCAATATTTCAATGCCAATGTTAATTTCAAAATATGGACCGTCAAAATCTATCAAAGTTTTTCTTGGTGACGTTAAAAATCAATTGATGAATTGTTATAATTTTTGACATTCCATATCAATTACATGGAATCCATATCAATATTGCGCGCGCTTTCTCTCTCTCTCTCTCTCAAAACACATATTCAATGTCACGATCATGATATAATATATATATTATAAATAAATATAAAAATGAGAATTGTTGTGTAACATAAGCCAAGCTAAGGGGGCCACATGGGCGAACACCAACCATGTGAGATGAGCTGTCCGGTTTGTGGCATGACCCATGATGATGGGTGGAAGGAAAGTCATGCCAGTAGAGCAAAGTGTAAAATAACAGTGACTGCATGTGGTTTCAATATCAAGATGATGGTGGTTCTGAAGATGCAGTCAAGTGGCCGTATATGTGGAGATAGGTCCCCGGCGCATGTTAGATACTGCCATTGCCATACATATTACGTTATAATTTTGATTATTGTCTATCAATATACCATTATTTTATCTCAATGTGAGAGAGACAGTACCTACAATTAAGAGTAAGATGAAGCATATTGAGACAAATAATCGTTGTTTTTATTTTATTTTTGGAGGGTTCGAAATATGTTTAATTCTTATATCTGTATGTGTATGATTTGATTGGAGTTTATATATATATATACATATATATATAGTTGCTGACTGCAATCTAAAAACTGTGATGGTTGGTTTCAGATTCACAGATTACTCCACAGCATACCTCCACAGAAACAGAAGTTGGGGGGGCAGCTGTTACTTCAGAAAGTCCAAATAACTAAGACAAGAACTCATCAAAATATACACGGTTCGGTGAAAAGTTTCAATTGTATAATCTTGACAATTTTATGCTCTCTCTCTCTCTCTCTCTCTCTGCTTTTCACTACCACCCATTTATAAGTTTTTCTTTTAGTCCAAAGCTGTGGAATTTGGTGAGTTCTGCTTCAAGGGACTACCTGCAGTGAATTGTCATCTCAACATGCAGCTAGGAAAGACAAAGATGAACAAACTCATGCAATATATATATATATATTTTTTCAAATTTATTCTATCAATTTTTTTTTTTCCCCATTTTCATCTGAGCTGTTTTATCTATCGATCTTCGAGTATAAGAGTAATTAGCACCTTTCACGTACAGTTGTATGAACAAAAAGAGGGAAGTTCGATCAGTCCCTCAATGAGGAATTTTGATAATTGATCCTGCTCTCATTGATCGATCTATGTATTTTTGACTTCTTCAATGGAATTTGACTATCAATAAAATAAAATTGATTAATCTTATATATTGTCAGAATTGATGTTCTGCAGTGTGAAACCTCACCTTTCCCTACCAAATTTTAGAAAATCAAAAGATCAATAGAAATACTGAAATAATTTTAGAAAATCAAAAGATCGGAAGTAATTTTAGAAATAATAAAAATACTGAAATACTAATAGATTTTCATATGACCAATTGCAAAACAAATTTTAAAATATTGACGTTAGATTATAGACCCCTCTTATGTATGTCAGGTCTGTCAAAAATTACAGTGATTCTATAATCAGTTTTTGAAAAAAATTGACCGTAAAAATTGATAATATTTTGAAAAATAGAATAGTCACTGTATTTTACAGTGATATTTTTCCAAAACTTGGCCGTTGGATCACCATGATTATTCCTCAAAAAATAAGTGAGAAATATAGAATTATTGCTATTTTTTTTGTCTTCTAGTACCCAAGTCAAGACAAATAACTAAGGACCTTTAGATTACCTCAAGGTCTTGTGTGGCGCGAATCACTACATAGTGATCTAATATCATATCACTACCAAATTCGAAACCATACAATGCCCTTCTTTTGTTCAAAATATATTATACAATGACCTTTTGGTTGTGACTACTCCTCGGGTGGGCACTAACTATCTAGCAGTACTCTCTTGTATTTTCAATAATTGTTATTGATATCTTTAAAAAAAAGAAAAGAAATTGTTCCAATTTGAGCTAGCACTACAAGAAAATATGTTTTTAGTCACAATAATTTAGTGACGGAAGCTAAAAGTATTACCGAAACATATTTTTAGCTAGGGACAGTAATGTTTCCGTCGCTAAGTTTCCATCACTAAAACTCTATTTTTTTATTTTAATGTTGAAAAAATTATCCCTTACTAAATGTTCTTATCGCTATTTACTTTTTAGTTACTATAATTATCATCGCTAAATCTAATAACAATAGAGACTGTAATTTCTGTCCCTAATGATTTTAATTTTTTAAATATTATGAACTATAGGTTAATTATTGGTCTTCTCATGCATGTATGGCCCAAGTGATCCTAACCATCCGATGGATGGATCAAAATTAATGTCATGTAGTGGATACTACTATCATTCTACAACCATTTAGAAGTTTCGGTTATCAATATATGGAGACATTAATATAGATCTATTGGTCAATCGAATTTCATTTTAGATTTTAAATATATAACACTTGATGGGTTTTAATTATCGAATAAAAATATAAAGAGTTGGTCACATTATTATTTATTTATTTATTTATTTTTTCGAACAATAAAAATCTATCCGTCCCTCTAGCCCTTTATAAATATTAATAATTAAATGGATATCAATGCATTTTTGAGTGCTCAAATTTGAGGTTATTAGTCTTTGAAAGTGAAAATACATGATATTACTAAACTAACGTACTATCGATAGAATTGATCACAAATTAAAAGCATTGTTTTAAAACCCGGACCGTTCATCGGATTGGAAAAGTTATTGGATTAGGGTAAACTGGTTCAACTTTCGAGTCAACCGAATTGAACCGTGACGTCATAAATATATTATTTATTTATTTAGTATAAAAACTGTAAATGATTCAAAATATAATTTTTTAAAAATGTTTGTATAATCAATTAATATATTTGAATTTATGTGCAGTCATCAAAATTGAAAATTGATAATTACTATTGATCAATCTTTATTATATATATATTTTAAAATGCAATATAAGAATATTGTATTATTAAGTTAGGTGCTTAGGTTTCTTTTTGTTATTTGAGATTTTTTTAGACTAGTTTGCCTTTTTAGCCTTCTTGGCATTAAGAGATTTTAAAAATATTAAGACTATGTTAGTCATTTTAACACCTTAAAAAAAAAGGGTTGACCGGTTCAACAACTGGGTTGACCGGGTTGAACGGTTTTTGAATTAAATGGACTTTTGTGGGTTAAACCAACCGGAAAGGGGATCGGTTCCGGTTCAACCGATTGGCTAGTCCGAATTTGATAACATTGATTAAAAGGATAAAAACAGAAGAAATAAGAGTACATATAAATGATGAGGGTATCAAAATTTTGATTATAATGAAATGGTTCAGAATGATTGTGGGTCCTAATTCTTTAACATATTGACATGACCCTTAATACAAATGGAAAATGGACAGGGACTGGAGAGGATCCCTTCATCTTAGTTCCCATATGCAGACCCTTCGTTAAATATTGACCATCTCCTACCCTGCAATTAAATCTCTCTCTCTCTCTCTCTCTCTCAGAGTATTACCAGTAGAACGTCAAAGGCACAGTTTTGAGTGTGAACCAGGCCATATAAATATATAATACATTTCCATAGATTGTCAACCTTCTGGTGCAATTCTTGCTAAATTCGAAAGACATGGGCCAGAGGAATTAAGGCATTCGCTTTCCAAACCAAAAGCAGATAAACAAAACGAACAGCAGATTTTAATGACCCCCTTCACAAGGGTTGTTTTCCTTCAACCAACATATTCTCCAGCCAACCTTAATCCTCTCCTTTCTCTCTCTCACATTAGTACAATCTCATTCTATATAAGAGCAAAAAAGAGAGAGAGGTGACACTAGTATGTCGTTACAAAATGTAATGACAATCACTGTATCTGCCATTGATTAATATGTGCTCCACTATTATATTAGACCTCACTGGTACTTGAAGATGGACTGTCATTGCAAAATGTAACGACATACTGTTATACTAGACATAGACAAAGCCATCAATGCTTGAGTGGGACACATGCCGCACTGAATTTCTTTTTATTTTTATTTTTATTTTTAAATAAAAATTTTGTATATCCTATAAATAATTGAAAATTTGAATTTGCCTCTCCTAATTTTTTTAATTCCATTATTTTACTTTCCTACTTTATTTATTTATTTATTTTTTCTCATTCCTATAAAAGCCCTAACCCCACTCCCAATGCCCCATACAAGCTTTCAAAAGATGGGGCCTTATTGAAAACATTGTAAATATATTAAAATAAAATATGATTTATCAAATTTCAATGGATTATAAA
Organism: Hamamelis virginiana; assembly: GCA_017140935.1. NCBI lineage: Eukaryota > Viridiplantae > Streptophyta > Magnoliopsida > Saxifragales > Hamamelidaceae > Hamamelis > Hamamelis virginiana. The sequence continues at coordinate 1,173,586 of JAESVK010000836.1, read as the reverse complement.
TTTTTTTTTAGCTTTTTTTTATCGGAAACTAACACAATAGAAAAAAAAATTGAACAATAGAGTTCTCCAATTTAAACCAACTAAAATTCGCTTTCCTTGAATTAAATTCCTGACTCTGTCCCTGATATTAGATGCATTCTATATAAGAACCTCTCGGAACCCAAAAGAACGCCATGCAACGATCCTTAATTCATACTAACTGTCGTGTTACTCTTACAGAATGGATGATCATTTTCCAAATACAACGCGAAGTTCTCCTCTACCATTGCTGAGCTGCTTGCTTCGCTCACCAGAAAGAGTTCCATTAATGGAGGAAAACCCAAAAGCGCCATGTAGTGAAGAAGATATAGATGATGTTACTGTGGCCTTACGCATTGGCCTGCCGGAATATTACAATAACGATGCAGGCTCCATTAGTTCAAGTGAGAAAAGAGATGCAAATGTAGCATCTGGACACTTTTGGATACCAACTCCTGAACAAATACTCATCGGCTTCACCCATTTTTCCTGTCATGTCTGCAACAAAACCTTCAACCGCTACAACAATCTTCAGGTGCAGCTACCCCGTTTGAATTTATATTGATAATTATAGAGTTTGTTCGTTTTCTAAGAGTTTTAATTCTCAGAAAATTTTACTCTCAACAATTCAAATTTTTGAATTTTGACTGAATATTTGTCCACGGAAAATCACTACCCCTTACAGATGTTGTAAGGAGTAGGGATTTTCCATGGTAGGGAAATGTTTTTAATTTTTTGTTTTGATTTTTATTTAACGATCTATATATGTGGTGGTATAGATGCACATGTGGGGTCATGGGTCACAATACCGCAAGGGACCAGAGTCACTGAAGGGAAGTCAACCACGAGCCATGCTAGGCATTCCATGCTACTGTTGTGCAGAAGGGTGCAAAAACAACATAGACCATCCAAAAGCAAAGCCTCTAAAAGATTTTCGAACTCTGCAAACACATTACAAGAGGAAACATGGCATGAAACCCTTTATGTGTCGCAAATGTGGCAAATTCTTGGCTGTCAAAGGTGATTGGCGAACCCACGAGAAGAATTGTGGCAAGCGTTGGCTTTGTGTCTGTGGTTCTGATTTTAAGCACAAGAGATCACTCAAAGATCATGTTAGAGCTTTTGGTTATGGTCATAGCCCTTTTCTTATTCCTAGCTTCCTTTGATGGGCTGCTCAAGGATAATAATATTACTGTGCCTATTACTACCGTATTTGTTTAAGGATACCAAGCCTCTGTTTGTTTCTCGGGAAAAATAAAATAAAATTATGGAATGGGAAAAATTGAAAAATGCTTAAGAAGTGAATCTATTTGTAAGCAAATTTTAATTAACGTATGTTTTTCTTTTCTTTCTCTGGTGCTTTCCATGATCCAAATGATCCTTAAATATATATGTTTATGAATAAATGCTTTGTGCAATTAGTGATCCAAGTGATTTTGCCATGACTAAGATCATATTTACGAATAGTTTGAATTATGTCATGAGAAGGTATTGGGTTGGGCCTTATAAAACTGGACTTTACTGATAGCTGAGGTTTGGATTTTTGTATAAAATAAGCCCAAATCATAATCTAATTTTTCGAGATTGGCGAGCATATAAAGCCCACATGGGCTTGTAATCTAATTCCTAAACAGAGCATATTAATCAATGCATTCTTTCTCCCGGCCAGATGAAACAATTTTGGGGAGCTTTTAGTTTAAGTTGTCTAAGGAAAGTACGTACTTGGCATTTGGTGTAACTTCTTGTGAATGGAAGTCAATTTTGGAGATATGATTTTTAAGATGAACTTTCTAAAAAATCATTTAGAAAAAAATAATGTTTGACAAATGCAGATTCCAAAAGTCCTTTTGTATCAAGAAGTGTGGAAGTTATTCTTCCTACAAACGTGAGTTTTCAAAAGGAATTTTTTTTACTTCTCTCAAATGGACTTCCTAAAACCTGACATTTTCTAAAAGTCAATTTGGAAGAACTCACCAAACATCTTTTTTTTTTTTTTTTTTCGGCAAAATGACTTAAGGTTAGAAAGTCCATTTAGAGAATCCCAAAAGATACGCCAAATGCCACCTAAACTGGTCGAGGGCATGTGCCCTTGGACTTGCAGATTTACAGGAAGCCGATAATGAGCCTTTTCCCTATTTGAGAAAATCTTACATGAATCTTAACAAACGTCTTATTGTTGGATAGAAGATTTTTTCAAGGATTTTACATACAAAATTTTATTATAAAAAATCTGCATGCAATGTGTTTCAAAAATTTGATGTTTTCTATCATTCAATTTATTGTTTGAATGGAATTCTTTTTCAATTTTGACAAATATATACGAGTAGACTCATTATAAATTTTTTTTTTCATTTTACTAATTAAATTTATACTAATATAACATATGCTGTGATGCATATCTTAAAGGAAATGTCCAAAAAATTATTTAAAAAAAAAGGAGATTTGTAGTTGCTTCATGCTTGTAGCCTTTTAATTTGCATGGTGAATCTCTCTCTCTCTCTCTCTCTCTCTCTCTATATATATATATATATATATAGGAGACTTAATTCAAAGGAAGATTGACCAAGAAAAATAAATGGAGAAACTAGAAAGCCAGATTTATCTAACTAGGCCCCGGCCCTCTCTCTCTCTCTCTCTCTCTCTCTCTCTTTCTTGTGACACATATAAATAATACAAATTACAAAAGCCTGTGTCCAAAAATGACGAAGTTATTACCAATAAAATAAATTAAGATGAGGCAATCAAGGATGAGATCAAAAGATATGGAAATGAATCAAAAGAAAGTCGATCAATGATGAAAGTAAATTAAATTCTTTTATATTTCTTCACACTTAATATTCTCTCAATCTTCTTTCATGATGTACTCTCATCATTGGCTTGCTTTTTGTTTTTTTCTTTATGTGTTTCTATTCTTGATTTTCTTTTGATTCATTTCCTTATCTCTTGATCTCATCATTCATTGCATTGTTTTGATTTATTTCCTCGATTAATATTTATATTTTCCTCTTTATACTAACAGACAAGAAAGGTAGCTTTAGCTGACTAGGCCTCTCTCTTTCCCTCCCCCCTCTCTCTCCACACACACACACACATATATATATATATATAGGGTAGGATTCGGAATGAGAACTTCAATAAGACAGATATATATATATATATATATATATATAATTAACAAAGGCTTGTGTACGTCCAAAAAGATGAAGTTATAATGGTTCATGACGTTCTGTGTTCTCTTCTTTTCGTTTTTTTCCTTTTTCTCCCCTCTTTACTATCTCATGTTCTGTGTTTGCACATGTTCTAACAAGATGCCATTGAAAGCTAAGCATAATATTAAATGAACCATGAACCATTATTTAGATTACTTGATGTGAAAGTATAATGTAGTAATATCAGGTAATTTAATTTGCGCAATGCACAAAATTATAAATATGTTCTGTCATATCTATATATTACACACATCAGCCATATAAATTTGTTGTTTGCGTAAACCAGACGTTGCTAATATTTGTATTTTACGTTTATTTACAAGCAGAACAAGTTCATTTTCTTTTTAATATATATATATATATATATATATATATATTTGATTAATATAATTTTATAACATAATTAATCCAAGATTTTAACCATCATGCTGGTCTATAAGGCTCTACTAGGACCCCCAGAGAGAGAGAGAGAGAGAGAGAGAGAGAGAGAGAGAGAGAGATGGGTTCCTTGGTGCAATCAGAGAAGCCTCATGCAGTTTGTGTACCATTCCCAGCTCAAGG
>JAESVK010000836.1:1050406-1068217 GCA_017140935.1 Hamamelis virginiana | reverse complement strand
TTTGCATTCTTTGTTTGTTTTTTGTTTTTTTTTTTTTTTTTTTTTTTGCCTATTTTTATAGGTTTTGACTACTTCAAAAATGCTATGGGTTCCTACATGAGTTGCACTTTGACTTGACACATATTCTAGTTGGTTTGAACTCATTTCACTATGTAACTTTGAGTTGCCATATGAGTTTGGTTGAGGTTGGCATTCTCTATCTGTTTTTTTTTCCTATGTTTGTAGGTTTTGATTACTTTAAAAATGCTATGAGTTTCTACATAAGCTGCACTTAGACTTGACACATATTCTAGTTGATTTGAACTCATTTCACTACATGACTTTGAGTTGCCATATGAGTTTGGTTGAGGTTGGCATTCTCTGTTTTTTTTGCCTATGTTCGTAGGTTTTGACTACTTTAAAAATGCTATGAGTTCCTACAAGAGCTGCACTTTGACTTGGCACATATTCTAGTTGGTATGAACTCATTTCACTACGTGACTTCGAGTTTCCATATGAGTTTGGTTGAGGTTGTTGGCATTCTTTGTGTTTTTGGCCTATGTTTGTATGTTTTGACTACTTTAAAAATGATATGAGTTCCTACATGAGTTGCACTTTGACTTGGCACGTATTTTAGTTTTATTTGAATTCATTTCACTACGTGACTTTGAGTTGCCATATAAGTTTGGTTGAGGTTGGCATTTTTTTTTTTTTTTTTTGCCTATGTTTGTAGGTTTTGACTACTTTAAAAATGGTATGAGTTCTTACATGAGCTGCACTTTGACTTGGCACATATTCTAGTTGGTTTGAACTCATTTCACTATGTAACTTTGAGTTGTCATATGAGTTTCATTAAGGTTGGCATTCTCTGTTTTTTTTTTCCCTATGTTTGTAGGTTTTGACTACTTTAAAAATGCTATGAGTTCCTGCATGAGCTGCACTTTGACTTGGCACATATTCTAGTTGGTTTGAACTCATTTCACAATGTGACTTTAAGTTGCCATATAAGTTTGGTTGAGGTTGGGATTCTCTGTTTTTTTTTTTTTTTTTTTTTTTTGGCCAATCACCTTAAATAGGACTTGCGGCAATGAAAAACCTTTAAGAGGAGTTTAAGGGTATTTGCCTTGCGTCTTATCCAGAATCTGTAGTTAATAGGGTATTGTGGTAACCCGAGGGATTAATTGAGGTGTGCGTAAGCTGGCCCGGATACTCTCATCATAAAAAATAAAAAATAAAATAAAAATAAAAATAAAAAAAGGAAAAAGTTGCACATCGAAATATTGCATTGATGGCTTAGAAGCCTAAAGGCACTTTCATTAAATTTAAGTAAATTTTGTGTAATACTGTACATTGTAGAAATAAATATATAAAATAGTGTTATAAATGAATTTAAGTTTTTAATTTATTATGAAGGAGAGAATTTACTAAAACAAGGACTAAATCATATAAATTATCGACTACTTTATTTGGAATATACTTTTAAAACAAATGATTAGTGTTTTTTTTTTTCTTTTCTTTTCTTTTTTTCTTTTTGTAAATAAGGATTGCATAAAGAAATTAAGAAATCGTTACAAAATGTCTAGATATATATAGAATCCAAAATGACATTGCAACTGGAGGTGAATCCAAAATGACAAGTTCCCTAGAGGATTTACTTCAAGTTTTGGCGAGGTAGTCAATCTCCTGATAAACATGATAAAACGTACATAAGCCTTAAGTATCGAGACCAAATGTTCTATTTTGTAAGATTAATTTTAATCACTCTAGCTATAATTAGCTCGATGTTGGATATATTTTTTGGAAAAGTTTTGGAGTTTCTGACTAAAATGACCTTCTAATTGAAAATAATTTTCGATATGATCTACTTGGCAACATATTTACCACAATAATTTTTTTGTACTAAAACCGCTACTCGAACAATTATTTTTTTGTGAAAATATATTTCTAATTATTTATTCATTGTGGAAAATATGTTTTAAACTCGATCATATATATTGAAATTTAATTTTAAACAGAACGGTTATATTTTGATGAAAAATTCAAAATTCTATAAAGAATTTAATAAAACACCACCATTCCACTAATGAACAAACAATGAATTCCTCCCACGTTAACGACTTGTTTGGCACCACAATTAATTATATTCCCCATTAATTTCTGAATAGGTCTACGTCGCTTTCCCTAAATATATATGATTCGTATTTTAGTGCACCATTTTTGCTTTGGTGTGGAAAATTGAACTACAAAAGGAATGTGGAAAAATTCATCCTGCTGAATATTATGCTTGGAGAAGATAATATCTAAACTTCAATGTTCGAGATTGATTCTGAAGTTGCTATCCTCCTCATCAACGTACAGAGACGGCAGGAAAGATATTTGTCCCAATGGAGCTACCATTGAAAAGTAAATATTGATTGGAGTAGATGCGTGTGGGCTAAATTAACTTTAACTTGAGGTGTGTCCATTTGGATTAAGTTCAAGGTATATGCTCAAAGATATATATATATATATATATATATATATATATATATATATATATATATTTCTTGGTCAGAGACTAAGTCCTCTTTTCTGTCCGATCAAAAGCATGCCATCCACGCTGAGATTAGGAGATTCACCTCGTGGCTTGACTCATAGAGGTTACCGAGATTCGATCTCAAGACGTCTGACTTGATAGCTCATCCCAAGAATCACTTAAACAAACCCTTGGAATTAGCCAGATATATTTTTGATAACATAATTACGTAGCTCTCCCAAAAGACTAGAGTCAGCTTAGGTTATGGAAAATGGAGTGTACCCATTTATTATTGGGGAGGTTTAGCTAGCTATAGAGTTTAGTATTAATATTAAAACTATTAAAAGAACTATTGTAAATATGGTGGATGACCACCCATCTTCTTCCTATGTAACCCCCTCTAATTTTAAGGTTTGTAATCTCTTCTATCCCTTGTAACCTATATCCATTTGTCTCTCCCTATTTAATATTGTAAGCCTATAAAAGGAGGACTTAGGCCTCTTGAATAATACACATGCAAGACAATATTTTCTTCTCCTATCTCTTCTATTTTAGTTTTTCTTACTTGTATAATACGTTATCAGCACGAGATTTTAACCAAGTTGTTTTAAGGTATGGATCTTAGTGTTGGATCACTCGGTTCCAAGATAAATGGTGGAGAGATATGTTTATCAGATAGTGCTACTACTCATACAATCCTTTGGGATCAAAAATATTTTTCCCACATAACATTAGTTGAATTGAAGCTAATGTAAATACAATATCAGGTCCTGCAGACTTGATTGATGGTTCCGGAAAAGCCACTATAATGTTACCATGTGGCACGATATTCCATATTAACGATGTCTTATATTCAATATGATCTAGAAGAAATCTGCTAAGTTTTAAAGATATACGTCGTAATGGATATCATATTGAGACCACATGTCAAAATAATAAAGAATATTTATGTATTACTCATATTGTCTCAAGCCAGAAGCTTGTAGTGGAAAAATTGCATACTTTTTCTTCAGGATTGTATTATACAACTATAACAACAATTGAATTAAATATGGTGATGAGCTACAAGCTCTCTAACCCAAACATTTTTATGCTTTGGCATGATAGACTTGGGCACCCAGGGTCAACAATTATGAGGCGAATTATTGAAAATTCACATGTACATCCATTAAAGAACCAGAAGATTCATTTGTCTAGTGATTATCCATGTACTGCTTATTCACAAGGAAAATTGATTATTAGACCATCTCATACAAAAGTTCTTGTTGAATCCTCAATATTTTTTAAACGAATCCAAAGGGATATATGTGGACCAATTCATCCACCATGTTGACCATAGATGCCTCATCTCGATGGTCATTCGGTTACAAGCATATTTTTCAGATTATCCAACCAAGAAGATCCGCCTCGATAATGCTGGTGAATTTACATCTAAAGCCTTTGATGATTATTGCATGTTAATTGGGATTGAGGTGGAACATCCAATTGTTCATGTACACACACATAATAGTTTAGCAGAAACATTTATCAAACGACCCCAACTGATTGCTCGACCTTTACTTATGAGGACAAAGTTTTCTATTTCTGCTTGGGAACATGTCATTCTACATGCTGCAGAATTGGTTCGCATTCGACCGACTACTAATCACCAACAGTCACCATTTCAACTGGTACTCGGTCAAATTCTAGACATTTCTCATTTACGAGTGTTTGGATGCCCAGTACAAATTCCAATTGCACCTTCATAACACACAAAAATGGGCCTTCAACGTCGATTGGAAATATACATTGGTTTTGATTCACCATCAATCATCAGGTATCTTGAACCTTTGACGGGTGACGTTTTCATAACAAGATTTGCGGATTACCATTTTGATGAGGTCAATTTTTCACCGTTAGGGGAAGATAAGCTACCAAAAGAATAACGACGTGAAATTATTTGGAATGTATCATCCATGTCTCATCTCGACCCGCGCACTACTCAATGTGAAAATGAAGTATAGAGAATCACTCATCTTCAGAAGATTGTTAGCCAATTGTCTAATGCATTTATAGATATAGCTAAAGTAATCGAGTCCTATATACCGACTGTATACACACCAGCAAGAATCAATATACCAATTGGAAAAACTGCTATTATGGCAGCTAATGAATCATCCATGACACACCTGAAGCGTGGTCGATCTTTGGGTTCAAAATATTTAATTCCCCGGAAGAGGAAAACAAAAGGGCAACAAAACACAAGTCTTAAAGAAAATAGCACTCCTCAAGAGACTATTCCCACAATTTCTAAAATAATAACCTCCGAAGAAAAAGGTGTCATTGAAGTGACACATGCCCCTGAAGAGGCAATAGTCTCTGAAGAGATACAAAATCATGAAGAGGCACAAGTACTTGCAAATGGTGAAATTTCCATAAATTATGCATCCACGGGGGAATTGTGCGACCGTACAGAAATGATTGTTAATGATGTATTTTGCTTTGCAGTAGCCACAGAAATTTTAAAAAATGATGATGATTATGAATCACGCAGTGTCAATAAATGTCGCAGTAAACATGATTGGTCAAAGTGGAAAGAAGCAATCCAAGTAGAATTGGATTCTCTAGTAAAACGTAAAGTATTTGGGCCTGTAGTCCCAACACCCAATGACGTGAAACCTATAGGTTACAAATGAGTGATTGTAAGAAAACGTAATGATAAAAATGAAATTGCTAGATACAAAGCACGTCCAGTGGCACAAGGTTTCTCACAAAGACTTGAGATTAATTATGAAGAAACGTATTCACCTGTGATGGATATTATTACGTTTCGATATTTAATTAGTTTGTCAGTCTCAGAAGGACTAGACATGCTTCTCATGGACATAGTTACTGCATATTTGTATGACATGCTAGAAAATGATATTTATATAAAAGTCTCTGATGGATTTCAATTGTCTGAAGTAAATACATCACAATCACGAAATATGTACTCAATTAAGTTGAGACGATCATTACATGGATTAAAATAATCTGGAAGAATGAGGTATAATCGTCTTAATGAGTATTTGATCAAGAATGAGTATATTAACAATCCTATATGCCCTTATGTTTTTATAAAGAAATCAGAATTAGAATTTGTCATCCTTGCAGTAGATGTTGATAATATAAATTTATTCGGGACTCCTGAAAAGCTCACAAAAGCGGCTAAATATTTGAAGGATGAGTTTGAGATGAAAGATTTAAGAAAAACTAAATATTGTCTCGACCTACAAATCGAGCATAAGTCTAATGGAATTCTCATACATCAGTTAACATATATCGAAAAAGTCTTGAAGCGATTTAACATGGATAAAGCACGTCCATTAAGTTCTCCCATGGTTGTTAGATCCCTTGATGCTAAAAAAGATCATTTTCGTCCAAATAAAGAAAATGAAGCACTCCTTGGTCCTGAAGTACCAAATCTTAGTGCAATTGGTGCTTTGTTATACTTAGCACAGTACAAGGCTAGATATTGCATTTTTAGTTAATTTATTAGCAATATTCAGCTCTGCACGAACTCGACGACACTGGAATGGCGTGAAACATATCTTACGTTACCTTCGTGAGACTACAGATTTGGGTTTATTTTATTTAAAGGAATCGACTCTTAAAGGATATGCAGATTCTGGATACCTTTCTGATCCTTATAAGGCCCGCTCACAAACAGGGTATGTATTTACATGTGGTAATACTGCAATTTCTTGGCAATCGACCAAGCAGACTTTGACTGCCACTTCCTCTAATCACTATGAGATAATTGCACTTCATGAAGCAAGTCGTGAATGTGTATGGTTAAAATCAATAGTACAACACATTCGAAATGCATGCATGGGTTATCTTTTATTACAAGCACTCAAGACAATGATGTGTGTATTGAACAAATCAAAGAATGATACATCAAAGGTAACAGAACTAAGCATATCTCACCAAAGTTTTTCTTCACTCACGAACTCCAGAAGAGTCATGAAATTGAAGTGAAGCAAATACGGTCCAGTGATAATGTTGCAGATTTATTTACCAAAGCTTTTGCCATCATCAACATTCAAGAAATTGACATATGATATCGGGATGCGTCGTGTTTGTGATCAATCAAGTTGATACTCATCAGAGGGAGTATTATCATCAAGTCTAATGCTTATCTGGACATATGCATGTTGTACTCATTTTCATTTGTACAGGTTTAGTTCCACTGGGTTTTACTGGTAAGGTTTTAACGAGACAGTTTCTTTAGTGCGTCCAACATCACTCTAAAATTTACAAAATGCTGTTCTCTTTTTCCTTTGCTACATTTTTTTTCACAAGGTTTTTTCTTGTAAGGTTTTAATGAGTCACATTATCTTAGCGTGGTGTACATTCAAGGGGGAGTGTTGTAAATATGGTGGGTGACCACCCATCTTCTTCCTATGTAACCCCTCTACCTTTAAGGCTTGTAACTCTCTCTATCCCTTCTAACATATATCCATTTGTCTCTCCCTATTTAATTTTGTAAGCCTATAAAAAGAAAACTTAGGCCCCTTGAATAATACACATGCAAGACAATATTTTCTTTTTCTATCTCTTCTATTTTAGTTTTTCTTACTTTTATAATAAGAACCAAATTTTAGTTCAAGTACATTTTTAATTTAAAACATCTTACATAACAGCATTATAAAACTTCTACTCAGTGCATTTCAATTATAAATACATTAAAATTAAGGCTTTTCATGCTACCACGGTTGATGATTTAAAAATAATTTGGTTTGATAGCATTAATTACTTCATTAATATTAGGGGACTAAATTTCTGTTGTTAAATAATAAAAATCATATTTCTTGAACAATTAAATAAATCCCAACATCTTGAACTTGGACAGCATCCACCCTCTTATTTAATGAAGCATTAAAGAGAATTGATTGAGGATCCGCAGATTCATCCAATTGACCTAAAATATCTACTAGGTGTAGGTCCCGCACTATATCGGGGCCATAAGCTAACATGGGCGGTCTAGTGCAAATTGCCGGGCTGTCTCGTTAATTTAATTATGATTATTCGAAAAAAAAAAATTCTTATGATTAATTGGAAGAGAAAAATCCACGAAGTGGGTCCCACTATTTAAGTTTCTCTATTGGAAATTATCAAATGTTATATGTGACTGTTTCAAGTAATTTTTAAAATTAATTTCTTTCTTAAGTTATGTATTTTAATTATAATAAAAAAAAAAAGACTAATAAAATAGTGCATTATGTAACTCTATTTTGAGAAAAAATATTTAGAGGATTGGCAGGGGCAAAGTTAGAAATTCATTCTAGGAGAGGCGGATTTTAATTCATTGTTAGTACTTTGTTCTAATTCAAAAAATTAAGAACACTATTGTTTTTTTTTTTTTTTTTTTTTTTTTTTTTTTTAATGTTAGGTTTGGGTATAAAAAATTGAAAAAATTTAGTGCACTGATATTTGACAAACTAACGAGCAATTCTATTTCACACACCTTTTTCCACTCACCTTAATTGGCATTTGATGTGTGGTTCACATCAATAACTACAATATTCTTATTCTTTCAAGATCATAAAAATCATTGGTCCATGTGTGGTGGGTGGAGTAATATTTTTTCAAAACTATATTTTAATTCAATACATTTATAATTGACTTCGATGGGTCTTTTGAAAGCTTTGTATGTTGGTTTCATTATCAATGCTATGATTACTATCAAATACTCCTCTCTCAATAAACAAAATTACACTACCATTCATGAATTGATCTCTCATTTTATTACACAATTGATTGTTTACAATCTTCAGACGCTTGTTGGTTGTCTGCTGTCGTAGAGGATACTAGCAACCTTACTTGGTTGATTATGTGAAGCACAAAAGGCCCATTTATTTTATTTTTTCTAAAATCACTTTTGGAAAACTATTTCTTCACATATATTTTTAAAGTTATAGCCAAATCATGCTTTCACGTATCAAAATTTTAATACTAGAAGAGATTAATGTAACAAAAGTTGGGGTTCCTAACTTTTGTTGCCATCACTTCAGGTATGAAAGTTTTGATGTCCATACTATCACTTTTCAAGTAATCTAAATGGAATTATCATCTTATCTCTTAGATCAAGTGAAAATTTTAAACTCCAAAAATAATTTTAAGAAAAGATAATACAAATGACCCCAAGTTTGGAAAGGAATGGTCAAATGAGAAGGATTGGGATGGGATTAGGACTTTTATAAGAAGGAAAAATAATAATAAATAAAGGAGAAAGGTAAAAAAATAAAGGAAATTATCCAAAAGTTCCATCATCTTTTCACTTTATCCAAAAGTCCAAATTTAAGTTTTATTTTACCAAAAAGTCTAAAAAACTTATATATGCATAAGTTTTCCAAGCACTTTCAAAAAACTTATCTATGCAGTAGTTTCTTGCAAAATGATCAGTTTCTGCAAAATTGAAGAACAAATTGATGTGTTTCTTATTAAAAAAGATTTTTGGATAAAGTGAAAAGATGCCGAGATTTTTATAAGGAGGGAAAAAAATGGAGAAAGGTAAAAAAATAAAATGAAGGGATTAAAAAAACAGAAAACTGGCAAAAAGTCCTATTTTAAACTTATTTATTGGCTAAAGTCCTCCCATATATATTTTTCTTGAAAAAGTCCTAATTAATAAAATTTTATTGTCTAAGGTCCTAATTTTTAAAAATTCATTTATTTTATGCCATTATTGCCTTTAATACCCAGTTCTTCCCGACACCCCTTCCTTCAATTTCTCCCCTTTTTCTTCTTCTTCTTATTCTCCCACCGACCGACCATGGTAGCACCGACATTTTATAATGTAAGAAAAAGAAAGGAGAGCACCCATATTCCAGAGTTAACGTTCATAACAGATACAAATCAAGATGGGAAGAGAAAGGGCAGAACGCCTGCGAGCTCCTTTCCCGGCGCAGATCCCGAACTCAGCTTTCCCTACTTCATTAAGAAGCTTGTTACCATGGCCATGGACAGACTTGATAAGGAGAAGGAGATGGCTTCAGTTCTGCTATCAACTCTCTATGCAGATGTCATCAACTCGGCCCAGATTAGCCAAAGGTTTTTTTTGCTTCTTGAGTCCGCCGATGACCTTGCAGTGGATATACTGGATGCAATTGACATCCTTGCTCTGTTCATTGCTCGTACTGTTGAGGAAGTGAAGAAAAAGACTGTTGATCTTTCGAGAGAATATGAGGAGAGTGGAGACACTTTTGAGGCCTGTAGGTGTATAAGGGAGGTAGGGGTTTCCTTTTTCCATCATGAGGTTGTAAAGAGAGCTTTGGTTCTTGCAATAGAGATCCGAACAGCAAAGCCACTAATATTGAAGTTACTGAAGGAAGCTACAGAGGATGGCCTGGGGTTGGTTTTTTGTTTTTTGTTTTTTTTATTTTTTTATTTTTTTATTTTTTGTTTTTTTTGCGTAGTGACTTGCATTTTCCGCCTTAGTGACCTACGTTTCCGGCATAGTGACCTGTATTTTCCTGCGTAATAACCTTCTTTGGCGTAGTGAACCACGTTTCCGGCGTAGGGATGTGACATAGTGAACTAACGCAGGTCACTACTGTATGTGATGTAGTGAACTCGCGGTTGGAGGTGTAGGTGGGGTTGAAGGTTATTAGAAAGGAGGGGTATTTTTGTCCAATTCATGCCAAAAAGACTTTTGGGAAGAAAAATATGTTGAGAGAACTTTTGGCATGAAAATCTTCTAAATGAGGACCTTTAGCCAAATTCTCCTTTAAAAAATTGAGGGAGGCATATTCAAAATTTTAAAAATTCACATGGTATAAATTTTTTTTCTTCAAAAATTGAGGGTGGCACCTGTCCCACTCAACCTCACATAGCCTCACCCTTGAGAACTGGGAGGATCTCCGCATTTACTTCTAATGAGTAAAAATATTAAAACCGCCTTATGTGTAATCTACCGGTTGAAATCAGCTTATAGAGTTATAGGACAATCTAATGGATGAAATCAAAATAAAGACAAATATTCATATACATCTGTATTTATGATATCACAATTATAATATTTATATCTATATTCGAATCTATTTATTCGCTAAAATCAATAAAGACGTGCTTGAAATTTTTTCTTAATATAATATTAATGTCAATATCCGTGTTTAATCCCAAAACTTCCAATACACCTTTCCGTGCGACTGTTGTCTTTCAATTCCGTTTTTCAGAAGGAATTGAAGCTAGGCGTCTCAATGATGACTTCAAATTTCGAATCCATAATATTTTTTTGACCTTTTTGTGAATATGACAAAAGAAATAAGATAAACTTCACATGTGAAGATAGTTTCCCACGCCACACTGGACACTACGCCGATTCCTGTTTTTGGAGGTCGGCGTCTGACTTTTATTTTTATTTTTATTAAAGAGTCAGGGCACATGACGAAAGCAATCCCTCTCCCAAAATTATTGATAAAGCCCTTGCTTATAGTGTAGGAATACCGAAAAAACAAACAGGATACATGGGATTCACAAAAACCATCACAAGCATCAAAACCAACATAAACAATAAAGAATTAATATAAAAGCCAAAAAAATATAAACAAACCTATAATTATTTGCGAATAGAAGGAAGCCCCAACAAGTCAATCCGAACAATGCCTTTTAAAATTCATGGAAAGCTTTAATGACTAACATAAATTGCATTTTTTTTTTCCATTTCCTCTTCTTCTGCTAAAAAATCTGCCGCACAATTTGCTTCAAATTTCAAATTCCGTCATCACATTTGACATTTTATATATATCTATTTATATATGAAAAGAAATTTCGATAGACTTCACATGAAAAGATAATTAAAGATTTAAAGCATTATTATTATTTGAAAATTTTCATTCGTCCTTTCTCTTTGTTCTTTCTAATGCATCTGAATAACTTAGAACAACTATTTTGAGAATCTGACAGTTAGATTTGATGTTCCACTTATACTTATCATGAATGCAAAAAATTGCATTCACCCGATGATCAGTTTTTGCAATTTTGAAAAAAATTGTAAGCCATAATAAAAAAATTAAAATACTTTCGAAGTCTATTTTTTGAAAAGCCAACAGTTTGATCAATGTAAATTTTTGCATTCATTATACCTATAAGTGGAGTATCAAATCCAACGATCGGTTTCTCGAAATAGCAGTTTCAAGTTGGTCATATGCACTAGAAAGAACAAAGAGAGACGGCGAATAGAATTATCCTTACTATTTAGTAGCAATGGCGGTGTTTGCTGGTCCAAACCTGAATTCTTTGTTGGAATTTGCTTGAGTATTTAAGATTATAATAAATTATTCCAAAATAAGATATGAACAATATTTTTAAATAATGTGTCACCATCTTAGCATTTAAAAAAATTCAATTTAGTAAAAAATAAAAAAAGAAAGGAGAAAAATATAAGAATTTTTTTTTTCAATTACATGAATTAAAGTACCTTATATCAATATTAAATTGAGTTTGGGATACAAGTAGATTTTGGCACTACCAAAAGTAAAGAACACTAGCCGATACAAACTTATTACTGGGATTATCTTGCTAATAGAAAAGAAAAATATAAGGCAAAAAACAAAAAAAAAGGTATTACTAACTTTAAAATGATTAATTAATCTAATCTAATCTTTGGGAGAAAGAAGGACATGGTCAATCAATTTGTCTAAATTCATGTAAGATGACCCAATTGAACCAGCAATGGCCTCTTCTGCAATCTTCTTCCACTCCATAGCTTTCTTCTTCTTCATCATCTCTTTGCCCTTTTCACCCTCCATCAATTCTCTCACAAGGCCCTCAACTTCGTCTCTCTTAACATCACTATTTATCTCCATCCCTATGCCCCACTCACTGCAACAATATTTGCAATTAGTTTGTTGCTCTGCAAAAAATGGCCAACACACCATGGGCACTCCCCCACACATACTTTCAATAGTAGAATTCCATCCACAATGTGTTAAGAACCCACCAATTGAAGGATGACTCAAAACTTGTTCTTGAGGGCACCAACTTGCCAGTAGACCTCTGTTTTCAGTCACTGTCATGAATTCTGGAGGAAGAATTGCAGAGTCACCAACAATGAGGTCTGGTCTAATGACCCATAAAAATGTTTGCTTACTATTACAGAGACCCCATGCAAATTCAATCAATTGTTGTGGTGTCATTACTGTGATGCTTCCAAAATTCACATAAACAACAGAGTTTGGTTCCTTAGTATTGAGCCATTCGATGCACCCTGATTCTTCTTTCCATAGATTTGATCCAATCAACTTTAATTTATTATCAGTGACTTGATTAAGGAGTAATTGTAGAGGACCAATGGTGTAGATAGGAGGAAGCATGGTTGAAAGTGCTTCCAAAACCTCATTCTCTAATGCATCAAATGTATTGAAAATCAGTGCAGAAGCTTTACGACATCTCTCTGTTTCACCCACAACAAAATCAAGCATAAAATCATCTGGGTTTGTAGTTCGAATAAAAGTTGGGAGATCCTTCAAACGTATGCCTTTCATGCCAGGAATCCAATCTATAACAGTATCTAAATACCCATTGTTTAGGTAACTTTCATCTGCATGTCAAGAAAAATGATAAATTCAATAATTATAAACACATTAGTGATGTAAGATTCACAACTCAAGTAGGTCTTTTTTTAGTTAAGTTCCAAAACCAAGCCAAACATGAGATTTTGGGAGCTCAATCCCACTTAATTGGTACAATATGAGAGTTAATTTTTTGGGACACTATTGTGTGAGAGAGTCGGCGTGCGGTTGAACAAATATACATATGCATAGAATGTTAGTGACATATCCTGGAAATCCATAATTGGATCATTGTGATTTTTTGTATGCTTGACATACATATGCATAGTATCTCATCCAACGGTTAGTTTTTCAAAATACACATCCCACAATCACTTACGAGCTTCATGATGACTTTCGCAAAGTCAACATGTGCTCATAAGCCTGATAGGATTATTTCTGTTTTATGTATTTACAGACTACACCCAGGGCTAGCCCTGGCCATAAGCCAGGGAAGCATCTGCTTAATGCCTCTATTTTTTGCAAAAAAATTAAGGCTCCTGCTCCTCAAGTAAGCTGTTTATATGTGAGAGTAGTAAAAAAAAAAAAAAAAAAACCATTGTTTTTCCATGCAAATTGTGATTAGGCCTCCTTTGGATTAGAAGAAAAAAAATTTAGGCCCCTTTTGTTTCATTTCTCACTAAAAATATATGTAGGTCATTTATTTTTTTGTCTTTCATTTTACCTCTAACCTCCCTCACGTGGCTTCTTTTGTTATTTAATATTTATTTTTTATTATTGTGTATTCTTTTAGTTCATGATTTTAATAATAACAATATATGCATCCAAAATTTGTGTTACATGCAAAATTTTTTTTTTTTGGTCAGTATCTAGTAGGGCTTCAGTTCGGAGTTTGCTTTGGATCTCCCAAATCTCGGGGCGGACTGACTACACCTGATGCAAATTTGTGTCAGGTGACATTTATTGGACACTTACAAAATCTATTATGAAAAATCGACTGTTAATTATATTAAATTGCTTTCTTGTCTAAAAAAAATGGGGTTAAAGATTTTGGAGTCTTTTGTTTTTTTGTTTTTTTTGTTCTTAAATATGAGCCAAGGCGGTGGCCTCTTTGGCCTTTGCTCAGGCCAGCTCTGTCCAAAAACAGAGGCCAAAACTCACAACGCCAAGTGTAATAATAAAGTTGGACTAAAAACTGAAGGCACGAAATGAAATTTGGATTGATTGATTACCTTTAAGTGGTGTAAAACCCTTTTGGATGAGATTGCAGTAATGCAAATAGGCCATGAAACCACATGCACTTGTTGTCCAAAACAGAACTTCAGGGATGTTCAATTCCTCAGCAGCATCAAGAGTAAAGCTCATGACACCATCAGAAACTATGCAAGTGACAGGAGGAACGTTGGATGAAGCAGTGTCATTGAGTTTACATAGAAGGTCTCGAAAGGGAGCTAAGCAAGTTTTTTTGGTGGACTCACAAAGAGAAGGAATGTCTTGGGTGGCGTCGGCATCGGTCGGTGGAAGGCCATCGGGAATGGTTTCGAATCGAAAAGAAGATAGACCATCAAGAGAATTAGGACCTCTTGATTTCAAAAGACGGTTATGATTGTACTCTGTGTTAACAAAGGTGATATGAAAGCCTTTGAAATGGAGAAGTTTTGCTAATTTTAGCATTGGGTTTATGTGGCCTTGAGCTGGGTATGGAATACAAACTGCATGAGGTTTCTCCATCAAGGAAATGGAACCCATTCTCTCTCTCTCTCTCTTCTTTCTCTCTCCACTCTCTTAATGTGGTATATGTTTGAATGCTCATGTCAAGAAACTGGCTCTGGTTATATAGCCCAGCAAAGACGGTGATCAAAATTTAAAGCTTTCCCTACAAATATATTTTAAATTATCAAAAGTCAAAACATTTCCGCAAGTAGAAAGTTATGGTCATATGCATTGATTAATTAATTGTAAAAACTGACAGTACTCCAAAGGAAATTAATAGGATGGATTCAAGTGGGTAGGTTGGATAGCGCCAGCTGCCCCCATGCATTTTCAGACCTGTCTGTCTTTTTGATAGCTTGAAATTGAAAGTGCATTTTCATGTCACACTGCCTTCTGCGGCTGGGTTTGACCAAATGAGCTGAGGGCCTTCCGACTTTAGGATAATTTCAATTCAGGGCTCCAACTTTCAATTGTGTTGACAAATTGATAAAAACTTATTTCAACGTAAAATACATCAGCAACGCGGTTTGTTTCATTGACCGAGGCTTCACTGTTGCGTTACGTGGCATCCCAGTTGGAGGCATACGTATATCCAACATGGCATTTCTGCCATTTTCCCGCCCAATCCCTCACGTGAGTCATCTATTTACCCCTTGCATCCTCTAATTCACAAATTCTTCAAAATTCATCTTCCAATTTCATATTATTTTTTCACTCTTCTTCAACTTTGAAGAGAGAGGGGCATTTCAAATTGCTACATAATAGTAACTAAAAGTACAAAAAGAGGGGGGAAAGAAGAAGAAAGAAATATCAGGGTAGTTTAAATCAGTGAAGGTTGAAAAGTCAATATATATAAAATAAATAAATAAATATATATATAAAAAGGGATTAAAGTTTAAAGAGTAAGGCCAGAACATTTATTAAAATGTAAATTTATAGAAAAAGTTAATCTAAATATGATCTTAAGAGCTGAAGATATAATCAATTTTAGATAATTTAAGAAAACCCAGAACGAATGTCAAGATTTTCAGACTGGGAGCAATTGCGGCAAAAGTAACTTTTGCCGTAAGCACTTTTAATATGAAAAATTTAATATGTTAAGACCTAATTTAAACATAACTTTAAAGAAATATACGAAAAAAATTATATTTATCCAAAA
The DNA here is from genome assembly GCA_017140935.1 of Hamamelis virginiana. NCBI lineage: Eukaryota > Viridiplantae > Streptophyta > Magnoliopsida > Saxifragales > Hamamelidaceae > Hamamelis > Hamamelis virginiana. The sequence continues at coordinate 1,052,316 of JAESVK010000836.1, read as the reverse complement.
TATAATTTAAAAAAAAAAAAATAGGACTCATACTTTTATCACAACCATTTCTAATATAAAAAATTTAATATATTAAAATATAATTTAAACATAAATTTAAAAAAAATAATTATCCACAAAATAATTTTAAAAAAAGCCGAGACAAACCGCTTTTAATTCTCAATTTAAACCCATTCAAGTTGCACCAAGTAAATTGCACTGCCAAGTCAGGAGCCAAAGGCCAGGTCGTGCACGTGTGAGACAGAAATTCTGACTCTTCAATTAAAAATTATTAGATGGTCAAAATTAATGTCTTCTGTCAATACTCTCGAAATGTGGAGCTTGCAGTAAAAAGAAGCAATTAAACTTTATTTACCTTTAGTGGGGTCGGCTGTTTCCATTTTTACTTTTACCTTCAAATCACGTGTCATGTACATGCTTTATGCGTTGTGGTTCCCACATATCATTATCATCTACTTTAATTTTCTAATTCATTTTGAAAATCATATTTAAATTAAGTCAGTCAAAAGCTGCCGACATTGCCCAGTCAATGAAAATCTCTACTAATTACGGAGTACAATTTGATCCCAAATCCCTAATCCAATTATCTACATGAGCCATAAAGGATATTGCATAGTAAATCATGTCTACGTTGCTGACCCATTGATGAGAGTCTGTGAAGTGACGGATGTTGATAATGTAAAATATTTTATTGTTGTGATTGTCAATGCAGTGAAAATATCCGAACTCAATAAATTTTCACTGTTATTACTGGAAGAATAAGAAAAAGAAGAATTAATATTGCTCAGATACTATAGAGAGAGCTTGATTGAGTATAGCCTTACTAGATAAAGAAGTCGAAGTTTAAACAGTAACGAAGTGTGTTTACCATTCTATTCATTTAATTCTCTGTTCTACACTGTAGTTTACCACTCCGTTAATTTTTTATTCCCTTGAAGTCGTCATCTGTGTCAATTAGATGGCAGTGGTCCGGTTATGGCCTTACCAGTGGGGACTTAAATTGCAGCCATGACCTGGTGGTTGTGGGACGAAGCTAAGGCCATAAACCACACCATAAAACTGATTCTATGTGGTCATTGCCTACATGCTACTGTCTGAACACATTTGCTAACACCACAAAGGCACAAATTAAATCAATATATGGTCACTTTCCAGAGCAGCAACAGTAGCGCACGAGCAATTCACTTACCGACGTGATCAGTGGAGTCGTGTGTCAATTAATATGCAAATTGGAATTTGATTCCAAATCGATCACATTCAAATTAAGGCAATCAAAACCTGCCGACGTTGCGAAGTCAATGAAAATCTCTACTTTCACCGACTAATTGGAATTTGATTCCAAATCCAATTATCTACATGAGCCATAAAGGATATTGAATAATTCATGTCAATTGACGAGTAAATTTAGTATATATTTATTTATTTATTATATATTTATAAGCATTATAAATATAGTAAATTAAATTTAGTAAATTTAGTATATATTTATAAGTGATAAAAAATTCACTTATAAAATTATGGAAATATATATATATATGAGTCTCGTTCCTGTGAAGACTTCCTTATATAAAGACTTGGTCTTTTGGCCAATGTAAAATGGATATTTTGAAAAATCGACAGTTGGATTTAATATTCTTCATATGTATGACAGGCATTCCAAAAATTACAGTAATCAGACCACTGGTTTCTGAAATACAAATTGTTAAGCATTACATAGGTATTTAATTTTTTACAGTTTGTATTTAAAAAACGTCGTCCGATCACTATAATTTTTGACATGCCTGTCACACATAAGAAGAATATTAAATCCAACGGTCAGTTTTTCAAATTATCTATTTTACATTGCCCAAAAGGCCAAGTCCTCATAGGAATGAGACTATATATATATATATATATATATATATATATAT
>JAESVK010000836.1:988226-1034292 GCA_017140935.1 Hamamelis virginiana | reverse complement strand
TATATATATATATATATATATATATATATATATATATATATATTTGACAAAATTTATATACTAGAAGTGATTGTAGCAAAAGTTAGGAGATCCCAACTTTAGCCACAATCATTTTCAATATTAATATAAAACAATTTGAAACGTAAAGGCATGGTTTGAACACAATTCTCATAAAGGGCGGGCAAAATTTGCCCATACCCATTAACTGCCCAAACTCATATAATGTTAATGGATTTGGGCCGGTGCATTTTAGTATACAAATAATAATTGGGTCATGGGGCAACCAATTATCTGAGCACCCACACGACAATATAGTATGCAGGTAACAATTCGTGAACAAGTGTTTATTTTTTGTGTTTGGATAGATTTAATGCATGATTATTTGGGATGAATTTATAGATATCATTTTTGTGGAATACCCTTCATATGCATGTTAAGTATTGGTATCAACATATTGAATACATGAATTAATACAAAATTTATTTGGGATGCATTTGAAAATGTGATTTCTGTGGATTATATGTCATTTGTACTGGTACCAACATATTCGATACAGGTTATTTTGGGTAGGTAAAAAAAAATAGGGGTATTCCCGATGGCATCAACAGTCTGTCGGGAAAAGTCTAAAATTTAAGAAATTATAAAAATAGGGATATTCTTGGCAGCATTAACAATTTGTCAGAAAACTAACAATTCCCGGTGGTTAATACTATATTTACCGGCGGCATTGGATCGTCGACATAGGCTTTATTACTTTTACCGACGGTAGTAGAAGTGTTGGCAAAAGTATTTTTACCGGCGATTAATATTATATTTACCGGCGGCATTTGATTGTCGGTACCTTTGCAGATGGTTGTTTATGTGTCGGGAAATGAGTATGTACCGGCGGCTGTAATAATATTTGTCAGTAATACATCTACCGACGCTACCTATCCCATGCATTGTAGTGGCAAATGGGAGCCGTCGGGAAATATTTTACCGACGGTTTTCGTAGGTTTTACCGACAGTTTCTAGCCTTAAGTAACGACCAGCTTTGTTGTAGTGGATCCAAAGTTTTCTCTCCTAAATAAAAAAAAAACTGAGAAACCTCAGTCTATCTCGTCTTTCTTCAAAGTGCTACAATTCAAATTGGGACTATGTTTCAGATCGATCTCTTGTCTTAAACTCTCTCTCTCTCTCTCTCTATATATATATATATATATATATATATATATATATATATATATATATATATTTGTTTACACCATAAAATAACTAGCCAATGAAAAAGTGCCTTGTAACCAATTAAAGAATGAGTTTAATTGGCTAAATGGCTTACCAATTAATGAAGGACACATGTCCAAGTCAGTTTTAAGGTGAATAATCTGGAGAAAAACCACAATCCCCCCACGTTCTCTTCAAATAACTGCAAAAAACTGCTATAGCGGTTACCTTTTGAATATTTAAACATATTTTAAAGGTATTTCCATCAAAGAATGCAGCAACTGCTAATAACTGCTGTAGCAGTTACTTTTTATATATTTAAACATACTTTGGTAGTTTTTTTATAAGAGAATCATAGATTTTCGTTCTTAAACATTTAGAAATGGAGTCTGCAGCAGTTATTTAAGTAAGAAAACAGATTTTTACAACCAAGTGGAAGTTCCTGATTGGGTTGAAGACGGACGAGCAGAAGCTTCAAACCAATCATTATGCAGCAAATCTCCATCACAGCAGTACACGTGGACTCCAAACATGATGCAGGAGCACTTGACACTTGTCAACACCTTATTGGACATGAATGGAAAACGGTTACCTCTCAAGTCTATAAATAGAGGAAGGACTCTCCATGCAAATGGTCCACGACCTCACAAGGCACTCGTCTTTATGCATATCTTTACTTTATCTCTCTCCTCACCTCAATGTATCTCTTAACTTAGAATTTCTTTTCTCATCCCATACTCTCTTTCCCTTCGTCTAAATTCTCTCTCCCTCTCTCTTCTATCCTCTTCGTCTAAGATCTCTCTCCCTCTCTCTTCTATCCTCTTCTGTCTGATTGCTTCGAAGGACTTTAACAGAAGTGGATAATTGCTGTACCAGAAATGGAGGTAATAATATGATTATGTGGTTTCTTTGAAGTATTTTATTTATTGCTTTACTTGTTACATTTCCAGTCATTTACAATTATTTTGCCTTATTTGATTAATTAAAAGTCCTCTTCATTGAGGCAACACCGAATTCTCACAATTGCCTGATTAATATATTTTGGCTCGAGTAACTTCGAACCAATCTTTTACCTTGAAACGGTGTAAGGTCAACCTTTCTGGCACGCCCCCCACTTCAAAGCATACGTGTGCAGTTGCCACTTGGAGATTTCCTAAGCGAACAATATTTTAAAAAATTAACGCAAACGGCCGTTACACTAAAAATCTATATGAAGTTGCTTTTTCAGTGGTTCATACCTTTAAGTGGCACAAAACCCTTTTCGATGAGACTCCGATACTGCACATAGCACATGAAGCCACAAGCACTTGGTGTCCAGAAAAGAACATTGGGGATGCCCAGTTGTAAAACCCATATTTCCATCAGAAACTATACAAGTGACTGGAGGGACATTGGATGAAGAGGTATTATTGAGCTTGGATAGAAGGTCTCGGAAGGGAGCTAGGCAGTATTTTTTAGTGCAGTAGCATATGGAAGAGATGTCTTGGGTGGTGTCAGGATCGGACAGTGGGAGACCGTCAGGAATGGTTTCGAATCGAAAGGAGGATAATCCATCAAGAGATTTGGGACCTCGAGATTTTAGCAAACGATTATGATTGAATTCTGTGTTAACAAAGGTGACATGAAAGCCTTTGTAATGGAGGAGTTTCGCTAACTTCAGCATGGGGTTTATGTGACCCTGAGCAGGAAATGGGATACAAACTGCATGAGGTTTTTCAGTCATGCCCATGGAAGCCATTCTCTCTCTCTCTCTCTCTCGTGCTAATTGAACCAAAAGCCAAAGTAGAGTGCTAATGGAACGAAAACCAAAGTCGTTGCAGCAAGGAAATGGGGGACAAGGTACATCATCTATCTATTTATTGAGCCAATAAAGTTTGCTAGCTGTCACGTGCACGCATTTTCTAACAACATATTTTTTTTCTCTCTATTCACATGACAAGTCATTAGAGAAATCCCAATGAGTAATATTGAATCCATTGACTGGTAGGCACATCCATTTCTTTTTGGATATGCTACATGAAGTACAAAACTATTGCGCGAGGCGTTTGGTTTCGCTGCTCATCTGCACTTTATCCGGACCGTGCGGCTCTTTTGTGGGATCGCGACACCTCAACAGACAATCTTATCCCGCGGCTAATATTTGCCCGTGCCAAAAAGACAGCACATCAGGTGGTTTTGCACGTCTCCTTCATGCCAATAACGGCATTTTACTTTTTTTTGAACTAACAGTCATCCAAATGCATATTGCAAGGTCTTGTCGGTGGCCAAAAATTCAAAACCCCACCCAAGCAAATCTAAAGTGCCAAATGCTCTTCAGCCATGCACCTTTCAGCACTCTCTCTCTCTCCTCATATCTATCGCATCAATGGTCTCTCTCTGAAATTGAATCTGGCACTGCTCTCTCTGTAGCAAACACTATCTCTGTCACTCGTGAGAGAGTTCTCAAATACTATTATTTTTCATTTTTAACACTCGACTATACAAAGAGCTCTAAATAGAAATCTTTTTTTTTTTTTTTTTCATTGAATTTTATTAATACCAATTCGAAAAAAATCCAAACCAAAGGGAAAAAAACTATGATTAATACCATGTAGAATAGTGATCCATAACACATTTTTATTTTTTCAGTATTCTCAAATACTTTGCTCCATGCATTCACATGGTATTCTTGCATATCTTTTCAACTGTGAGTCTGTGACTTAGCTTATTTTATTTGATCTACATGGAGGCAATTGTCAAAGATAGTGAGCCACCTGGATCTACTGATGATGGGAAGAAGGCCTTCACTGCAATGTGAAAATTTAAGGAAAACTAAATCCGAAAATGTATTGATCTACTTATGTTAATTAGGTGTTATTGTTTTGCACTTGGTAGTCCAAAAATAACACTTTTTAAGAAGTACTGGGCTCGTGTTGCAAATTATATGAACTGGGAAAAACAATGTAATGGAAAGATTGTAACCTCTGTTGTTTTGTTATGTTATCCATATCTAATTGTTTACGCTTAAAGTTTGCATGCCAATAAATTGAAGCCACGTGTATTAAAATGAAAGCAAGTTATATAACTATTTGTATTGCCTTGAAGAGGCAAAGCAGTGATCCAATCTAGCGGTTTATCTTTGAAAATCAAAAGGATTTTTGAAATTTAAACATTATAACTGCTAATAACCACTTAAAATTAATTTTGATGGAGAGGGGTGAATTTTTTGATGGTTTTACTCTCCGGTAGAATTAGAAATTCGAAAATTTAAATTTAATAACTGTCAAGTAATTGTTTAGCAGTTATTCATTTTGAATGCTTCAGGCAGTTATATGAAGACTTTATCTAAGACTTCAACTTGGACACATGTCACCACAGTATTCAATGAAGGAATGGAGATAGTTACTTCTCAAATTCTATAAATTGAGGAAGATACTTCATTGCAAAAGGTTCAAAAACCACAAGGTTCATCAACCACACCAACCACACTCAACGTGTGTCTTTATCTTTATATTTCCTTTACTCAATTTCCAGTTTATAATTTCATTTACTCAGTTTTCAGTTTATTCAGTTTCCAGTTTACTCAGTTTTCCAATTTGTAATTTCATTTACTCAGTTTCCAATTTGTAATTTCATCTACTTAGTTTAGGTAACTTAGTCTTTAGGATCATTTCTTCTAAACGATTCCCTGCATCGAAGAGCTTTAACATAAGTTGTATAATTGTTGCACCAGAGATGAAGGTAATAATATAATTATGTGGTTTCTTCAACTTATTCTATTTTCTGTTTTTTACTTGGTTTCAGTTTGATTCATTAATTTGCCTAAAGTATTAAAGTCCTCTTTATTGAGGCAGACTCGAACCATTACATAATTGCCTGATTAAAAGTCAGTTTGGTTTTCTTCGAGCCAATCATCTTGAAAAGTGGTAAGGATAACTTTTCTGGCACGCCCCCTTCAACTCAAAATACTACAAGTGTGCGGCTGCCATTTGTAGAGATTTTCCTGCAGCGAACACTAATATATGTGGATTACTTATCTCACATGAATTTAAATATTTTCCTTATGTGAGCAGGAAAAGGTACACTCAGCTCCAAAAGCATATTGCAATACAATAAAATTCACTTTCAAATTAAGTTCAATGAAGCTAGGCTTATATGTAAAGTTAAACATGGATTACATATTACTTAGTATTTTTTATTCTCTGGCTTGTTAGATATCAATGCATATATGCCTTAAAAACCATTCTCGGCCCTTCTAGAAACATTAAAGTCGTTCTAATGGCATAGAAATGCATTCTACCGAATTTCCTTGTAATAGAAGACTAAAAAAGTTAAACATTTAGTCAACCTAGATGTACACAACCTTTTATAATCAAATCCGATCCAATGCATTGTAAATGACAATTGAGTCACAATATAAATTCACATAATCAAAGAACACCAATTTATCATATAATTTGAGAACACACTTGGAATCACATTTGCACTCATGCATCCATTATTACATTGTTACATTAATACAAATAAAATAATCCCCAGAAGTTTCTCATATTCGAGTTCTTTTTAATCATTATACAATTCTGTGATCTTCATTATAGCTGCCGCCTTACTTGGTCTCCCATTACATTTTTAACACTTCCGATGGGCCGCTCGTCACCTAGAAACTTCAAAATGAATAATTAAATGCTTCCAATGCCAACTAACAATCAATATTAAGGTATAAGCAATCTTATCTAATTAAGCATGCAAGTGAGTTGTTGCATCCTGAGTTCTCGTGTACACTAAGATTAGGGAATTTTTTATATAATTATTGTTTCTGTTTTTAACTATTTGGCTTAGATATTGCTAGTTAGTAGTCCAACATATATTAAAAAATAGAAACAAAAAAACAAAAGAAATGAGAAATGACAAAGATAACAAACAAATACACAAAGCCATGGGCGGAGCTAAGTATAAGCCTGGCACCCCTCAAATTTTCAAAGGTCCCTAGCATCCTATATTAATTATGCTTTATATAATAACCCATTTATATTATTTGCATGATGCATGCATGGCACCCCCGAGGAGGGAGAGAGGGAGAGAGAGAGAGAGAGAGAGATTACTAAGGACTTACCTTCTTAGGCTTTTTCTTAATGTATAAAGACTCCAATTTTCAATTTTAATATCACTATGCTGATTTGTAAAGGCTTGAATCAAATACATTAGTTCGAAAGTTTGAAATACTCATTCATGGAAAATTTGAAAATTGTGTGCATGATTTGCCTATACTAAACTTTCTATTGTTCTCTGAAATTTTTATGATATGATGCTAGTATAACAAAGAAATTTGTGATAAATTTTAGTGAATTAATTCGTTATAAAATTTAAAAATTATGTATAGTGAGATAAAATATTAGTCTTGAATTTTTATATATTTTCTATGCTTAAACTTTGTAATTTTTGGATTTCTAAAATTTGGGCCATTTGGCACCCCCTGATAAAAAATCCCGGTTCCGCCCCTGCACAAAGCCAACATGTTTTAGGCATTTCCTCAAACACATTGCATGCAAAGTTCAAATCATGTAATACAATAGCTAGACATTTAAATCATATCATTTTCAAAGTACAAATCACAGAATACAATAGAAAATAATTGTAGATGATAATCATTTGCTCTCGTGGTGCACTTTTTCCCTATTAGGGTTCAAGCATATAAATAGCACAATATGTATTAGCTAACACACATGTCATTTTTCAGAAATCACTACACAAAATTGCATATAAATGGCACTATATATATATAAAGAGAGACCATGCATGATAGATATTTACCAATTTATGTCCGATTCTGATATGAGCTTCACAAATAGAGCGATTCAGAGAAATCGCATTTAGGGTAGATAGAGAGAAGATCGCGTTTGGGATGGAGGATAGCGAGAGAGAGCAGATCTGATTTTTGGATCGGAGGAGAGAAGAGAAGAGAGAGAACCGAGAACAGAGTAGAATCACATTTGTGGGGATTCGATTTGGGTTTGGGCAGGATGGTGATTTTTTTCTTTGGCTGGTAAAAATTTTCACGATCATATCGGCAAACAGGGATGGTTTTTTGTTGCCGTTAGGAACCTCTAGGCAGACGGCATTAAACCCTTTGCTTTGCCATGCTAAACGACCGCAAATGGGTGCATTTTGGTGGGCCGCATGTTGAGGATAAATTGGGTGATGAGAAGCGAAACCAAACCCTTTGGCGAGAGGTACTGGCCAAATTCATTATCCCCCTTTTTTTTTTTTCTAATGGTGCATTATATATCTTTATTTTTTCTCATTTTTCTATCTCTCTCTTCTCTTAAATCAAGCACAAATTTTCATACACTGTTACGTGTCTTGGAAAAAAATGAATCCATCCAAAATTGGATGAGTTTTACATGAATTTCATTAGTGAACATTAGTATTACAAAAAAGAAAAATAAGAAAAGAAAGGAGAATAGCTGATACAAAAACTTGTTGACCTTATCTTAAAAAAAAAGAGATTAAAAAAAAAATGGTAATGCTAGCTCCAAATTAATTTCTAGTAAGTTGGAAACACTTGTACTACTAAAAACAAGGGGTATATACTCACAAACACTCACTACGGTTTCTTTTTGTCGAGAATTTATCGGTATTGCCTAGGTCACTAGGTATCTATTCTAAATGAATTTTATCCATGACTACATTAAAGACTTTAAATAAATAAATAAATAAAATTATTTTCATTCTATTTTTTATTTAAATTTAATTTGGTCCTCGATGAAAGAAGATTCTCTTTGAAAAGTAGTTTTGTCCCATCTGCTACAGCTTAGAGAATTCCCAAAGGCAATTGTGATTCCCAACAAAATAAGGATAAGCATCCATTCGATCCCATAGACCTCTTTTACGGATTCGGAAAAAGAATTGATATCTTGTGACCGACATCCAAACAATTGAAAAATGAAAAAAATTCAAATTACTCACATTTTTTTCTATACGAATTTGTGGGAATAAAAATTACAAATCTGGAGAAGAAAAATCAAAACAAACCATGCAAAATTAAAAATAAAAATAAATAAAAAAGAATACCCAATAATAACAAGAACATAATTCTCGCTACGAATGGCTTTCCCTTGCTCATAACAGTAGTAAATACCCTTTTTTTTTCCAAGTGCTTATTAATCTAATTAATCTTTTGAAGAAAGAAGCACCTCATTAATCAATTTGTCTAAATTCAAGTAAGATGACCCATTTGGACCAGCAACGGTCTCTTTTGCCTTCAACTTCCACTCCATGGCTCTCTTCTTCATCTCTTTGCCCTTCTCACCCTCCATCAACTCTCTAACAAGGCCCTCAACTTCGTCTCTCTTAATATCGCTATTTATCTCCATCCCTATGCCCCACTCACTGCAACAATATTTGCAATTGGTCTGTTGCTCTGCAAAAAATGGCCAACACACCATGGGCACTCCACCACACACACTTTCAATAGTAGAATTCCATCCACTGTGTGTTAAAAATCCTCCGATCGACGTGTGGCTCAGAACTTGTTCTTGAGGGCACCAACTTGCTAGTAGACCTCTTTCTATTGTCTCTGTCATGAATTCTGGAGGAAGAACAGCTGAGTCACCGACGACAAGATCCGGCCTAATAACCCACAAGAAGGTTTGATTACTATTAGAAAGACCCCATGCAAATTCAATCAGTTGTTGAGGTGTCATGACTGTGATACTTCCAAAATTCACATACACAACAGAATTTGGTTCTTTTGAATCAAGCCATTCTAGGCACGTCGGTTCTTCTTTCCATAGATTTGATCCAATCAACTGTAAGTCATGATCATCTATCTGATTGAGAAGTAACTGTAATGGACCAATTGTGTAAATAGGAGGAAACATGGACGAAAGTGCATTTAAAACCTCATCCTCTAAAGCATCAAAAGAATTGAAAACGAACGCAGAAGCATTACGACACCTTTCAAGCATAGTCATAATAATATCAAGCATAACGTCATCTGGATCTGTAGTTCTAATAAAAGTCGGAAGATCCTTCAAACGCATATTATTCATGCCGGGTATCCAATCTATAACAGTATCTAAATACCCATTAGTTAGATAGCTTTCATCTGCATGTCAAAGAAAACAATAAAATCAGCTGTGAATTCAAACCAAAAAACTACTATATCTATATCTAATCCAATAGTATTCATGAGTGTTTCATAATACGCATCTAACAATTACCAATGAGTTCCGTACTTTCTTTAGCTAAAGCAAGCATGTATTGATAGCCTTCTTTCGGTACACGTGAGATGCGCATTTCGTGGGTTGCGTCCTTGAGTTAAAGCATGTATGAAATTTATAAGTAATTGTGGAATGTGTATTTTGAAAAATTGATTGTGGAATTAGATACTACATTTATGGCGTATGTCATAAATGCTAAATATTATAGTGATATATGATTAAATGGTTTTATGAAAAATGCTATATGGACCAAATTTTATACCAAAATTTTTAAGGAAAAATTCATTCAACCTCCCTTTTTTGCCTCCCTTTCCTTCCTCCCTCGCATGAATGTTCAACTAGGACAAGTATTTGTAGAAACCGACCCTTAGTTTAGATGTTCTGCTTATATATATCAGATATTCAAAAAATCATATTGATCCAACGGTCGTTTAACAATTTTGAGAAAAATTGTAAAATATAATGAAAAATTATGAAAAACTCTTCGAATATATTTTTTGAAAAATCGATTGTTTGATCAATGTGATTTCTTGCATGCAAGGTACGTGTAAGTAGAACATCTAATCCAACGATCGGTTTCTCAAAATAGTTGTCTGAGGTTAAACATTCATGGGAGGGAGGAAGAAAAGAAAGGCTAAAAATGGAGGTTGAATAGAATTGTTGGATTTTAAAACCAAATGATGAGGCAAGAAGATAGATTCTCTATTTTCATGCATTTTTTGTGCAAAAATGCACAAAAGTAAAGATTTTATTATGCTACTACTTCGGTTGGTTTAAAAATTCTTGTCTAAAATGTGGTTCTTCTAGCATTACTCTTGACAGATTGATACCTTTGAGTGGCACAAAACCCTTTTCAATGAGACTCTCATATTGCACGTAGCCCATGAAGCCGCAAGCACTTGTTGTCCAAAAAAGAACTTCAGGGATGCCCAGCTCCTTAGCAGCATCAAGAGTAAAACTCATACTTCCATCAGAAACTATGCAAGTAACTGGAGGGACATTGGATGAAACAGTGTCATTGAGCTTGGATAGAAGGTCTCGAAAGGGAGCTAGGCAGTGTTTTCTGGTGGAATCGGAGAGAGAAAGAATGTCTTGGGTGGCATCGGGATCGGACGGTGGAAGGCCGTCGTGAATGGTTTCAAATCGAAAGGAGGATAGGCCATCAAGAGAATTGAGACCTCGAGATTTTAGCAAACGGTTATGATTGAAATCTGTGCTGACAAAGGTGATATGAAAGCCTTTGTAATGGAGGAGTTTTGCTAGCTTTAGCATTGGGTTTATGTGACCCTGAGCAGGAAATGGAATACAAATTACATGAGGTTTCTCTATCATGGCCATGGACCCCATTCTCTCTCTCTCTCTCTCTCTCTCTCTCTCTCTCTCTCAAGTGCTTATGGAACGAAAAGCCAAAGTTGAGTGAGAGGGGGATTTAGTATTAGGGTTGCAATATATGTTGCAGGATGGAAATATATGGGGGACGAGGTGGAAAGAAAATGAAACATCATCTAATTATTTAAACATTAATTATAATATTCTTTTCTGTCACATGGATCCAGCTCTCCCATGAAGTAACTTGTACAAGATAAATTTAATTTAATCGTGAGTTAATCTATAAAATAAAATTGAATAAAAAAAGATAAATTTCTCTCTCCAAGGATAAATAATATTAATAAATTGGGGTTTTAAAATATTAGATTGGCCTTGCAATGTGCTAAAATATAAGAAAAAAAATACTATTTTATCATCTCAACTATCACCGATTTACACTTAATTTGCGTCTCTCTAGTTTTAACTGTAATACATTGACCCCCTATAATTTTGATTTATAACACTCTGCACGTACCCATATGTCAATTAGCCATATTTTTATTTGACTGAAAAATGGTGTTAGAACTTAGACTTATTATTTTTACATCTAGTATTTATTTCATATTACTAATGTATTTATAAGCATATGGGTGAAATTTCATGATTTTTTTCGATATATTTTAATTTTTACAAATTATTTTCCCCATACAATAAATAAATAAATTTCATAATAAATATAATGGCACTATAGTTTCACCTAATTATTGAACCAATAATGTTTACGCCACCCATTTTCTTTCAACATTTTGTTTTCTCATTATTCACATGGCAAGCCCTTAGATCATAACTCGAATGGTTGGTTCCATTTACTTAGATCTAAATCCATAATTTAGATATGCTACAGTAAAATGCATAGCCAAGCGCCGGTGTTCCAATACTAGTGCATTAGCCATTTTTTTGCTCCTTTCTCTATCTCTCTTTTCCCCTCAACCAAATACAAATTTTCATACACATTTACGTGTCTTGGAGAAAAGTGCTCCAATGGTACAGTATCCATTTTATGGTTCCTTTTTCTATTTTTCTCTTCCCCTAAATCAAACATAAATTTTCATACACTCTTACGTGTCTTGGAGAAAAATAAATCCATACAAAACTAGGTCTAAATTTTGATTAAGTTTTACATTCAATACATTTTGCATCATTTTTTTTATTCCACCATTAATGGCACTATTTTTTGCATCTGAATTTAGCATCGATCGATCCCCTTTCGAATTCACCATTGTAGATGGCCTTACTTTCTATAATTTTCTCTAATTTTCAACTAGATTTTAATAACAATATTCACTCATCCTCTTCATGAAAAATCAAATATATTAAATTTCCCCAAAGAATTCTCCCTCCATGTTATGCCACCTATAATATTAGTCCTACTTCAAAAATGCCAGGCTACTCACGTGGTCATTTTACTGTGCATACTGTGCCAAAAGTATTGACTAAAACTTTTCTTACTCTGCCAATATGCATTGAGAATTCATCATGCTAGTTTTTACACGAGAGTCATAGTTTATCCCGATAAGAAGCTATTGATAAGGCTCAATGTTCGAGAAAGTTCAAAATTCGAGAAAATAATTTTAATATATAAATTGAGAATTCATACCCACGTAAAAAATAAAAAATAAATAAATAAATTATGCCATTAATGGTGTGCCTCCTTTATTATATATTAAAATATTTTTTTTTTATTTTATTTTCTTTCAATTTTAGATCCAAAATCTTATAAGTATTCAAGTGAATACCGCATATGAATCGAATGAGGATCCTCTGCTTAGATTTATTTGATGCTTGGGTGATGTGCTATGATCTGAATTATCTGCACATCACACAAGTAAAAAACAATGAATCCAAATAATGACTAATCACCCAAATATATCCAATCCAAGTTCAAGCAAAAGAATCAGACTCAAACGTACTGAATGAGAATGTGGGATGTGACGTGACATTAAGTTCTCATTGGATACTGTTAGACTTTTGGAGTGGGCTTTGGCCCAACCCATATCCGCCCATTGTGGGCAGGAGGTCCAACCTGATTTGAATTCCCATTTGGATGGGATATGGATAAGTCCCTTATTCAAATCAGGTTCTAATCCTATTGATGATAGGGATAAATCCCTTATCAGATAGACTCTAATCCTATTAGAGTGGGATATGAGATAAGTCCCATATTTTGAACTACAACTTCCTTATTATTATAAGGGAGCAGCTATCTGATGGAGAGATACACGTGAGTTCTCCCTCCCATCTCTCACTCTCTCACTAGAACTCTCTCTTGGGGCTATCACCATTGGAGCTCTCCTTGGATGTGGGTTCGTGAACAAATTGGGTCTAGCTCGCTGTGGTTATACTCTAGACTGCGAGGATCAGAGGAACATGCACAGAGGCTCGTAACAACAGGACGTTGGCATCCGCATCGGGTTTATTCCGCATTAAGGTTAGTAACCTTCATTACCCGATATCTATTGATTGTATATGTGCTATATGTGATGCATGAACACTTGCACATACACCCAATAGTGGTATACGAGCCGTGTGAGGCCTGTTGATTCTCCTGTACATTATGGTTCACGTTTTCTCTCTCTAGGGTCCATTTTTTGGGTCTGAAAAAATTACTTGTTTTTTCAAAAATAATGGTATGGATGTGTTCGTACGTGTGTGAGGATCATTCATGTCAAATTTGAACAAATTTGGATGGTCAGATTGAGAGAAAACGCAAATCATAGTTGCGTTCCAAGGCGTTTTTTGCCTATTTTATGCCATTTTTTGGACGTTTATATCTGAGTATTATATTGTTTAATAAATATATTAAGAAACTACGTCGCACAAGCTTCGCAACGGTACCTCATGGGCATCAAACGGGTGTCTGTAGCTCCCGGAATAGCCTCGGGAAGTTTGCCTCGCGCAAGGGTGCGCGGAGGCGAACCAGTCCTTCATGGGGACGATGAACAGTACCTTTGCGACCAATCCCACTCTCGGCAAGGGGCTGTGGTGGTGCAACACCCTACTTCGTGACCTCAGTTGGACAAACGGACCCCATCATCGTGCTCAGGAGGGCGAGACGATTCAAATAAGGGTGGTCCGGTGGCCAACAGAGGCCGGGAAGGCGGCGCGTGGCATACACTCTCCACCGCGGGCGAGTGAGATCCAAAATTTTTTTAAATTTAAACAACTAGACACGTGGTACTTTTTCATTCGCCGTGCAGGGCCACGTGGCGACGACGTCATCGCTAACGAGACGGATGACGTCATCGATTACATGGCATGTTGACCGGGTCGGGTCGGGTCAAAAATCAGGTCAAACCGGGTCGGGTCGGGTCAGGTCAAAAGTTAACGGGTTAATCAACAGTCAACGGGTTGACCGATGACATGGCGGCTTGAGTAGCTGCTGACATGGCGGCTGACTAGGCGTTACGTGGATTTTTCGCTGACGTGTGCGCTGAAGTGGCGCTGACTAGGCTGTAATCCGCTGCAGCCACGCCCACTCGCGGGCATCGACGCGTGAGAGCGCGTGAGGGCTCATCCGGACTCCGATTTTGTCCCCGTTTTTTCCAGTGTGCTCAAAATTTAATTTCCTATTTTGTGGGCAGTTTTAAAATTTTTTTAGGTTTACAGAAATATTTATTTTAATTTTTTGATTAAAAATGGCCTTTATAAAATGATATTTTGAGCAAGTGGGGCCCACTGATGTACCCAAAAATTCTGAAATTTTTTGTGAATTTTTTTGGGATATTTTGGGACTGTTTTAGGCTGGAGGTGTCAAAAATATGAGTCTCTGGATATTTTTCATAATTAATACCTTTTAATATGAGCTTTAAAAATTAAATAAAAATTCTATTTTTTATTTATTTTAATTCTGAAAAATTCCAGAACCTTATTATAGTTTTTTTTTACATTCTTGGGAGTATTTGTGACCATTGGGAGGCTTGTGCAATGTAATTTCTTTAGACATTGTCTCTAAAATCAACTTAATTAAATATTTGGCTTAATTTCTATGGAAATATTGGGCAATTATGTTGCCACCAATATTTAATTAATCCCGCCATGTTTTGTGAGACTCTTATATACACTCCTATATGAGTTGAATGAATATTCTATTCATCAAAGGCCATCTTATATGTTTATGTGCCAGCATATTAGTTTAGGAGATTGATAGAATCTTGAAATGGATAACTCTTTTGATGAGCTTATGTTTGTTTGATTCTGATTGATAAAATAAGTTATCTTACATAGTTCGTGGCGCGGCATCCTTATTTATTTATGATATTTGTAGATCATTTGTAATAGGATTTCTCATGGGATGTAATTTTATGGATATGTAATTTTATTTTTGGGAAGTCATGTAAAAGGATATGTTTGCGCGCCGCCTACTATGTTTGTAAACTTATTTTAGCATAGGCTCAAAGAGATGTCCATTAGGTACCCTTAGTGGGTCCCTGTGTTTTATTTCTATGTCTTGTGGATGTGGATGTGATTAATTTCATGAGAAATTTTGTTCAGAATATTAATTTATAATTATATTCCTAACCTACTCAATTGGGAGATTATTAGGAGCTATGCGATTTTTCGATCTTGATGAGTAGGAAGGGATAATAATTTTAAATTGAATTTCGAACAAGATAAAATATTATGCGATTAATATTAATGTCAACCTTGCGTATTATTAATGTAGCTATGACAACCAGAATCATGTCAGCCGAATTAAACCAATCTGATAAGTTAGATGGCACAAACTACGATATGTGGCGTAGAAAAATGGATTTCCTCCTGACTGAACACGACCTCACCAATTATTTGACCACTACGATGGTGGCACCTGTTGAGGGTGCGAGCACTCAGGCCCAATACCATTGTGACTTTGAGGCTTTTGAAGTGATTGTTATGCAATCATGCTATTTCTTAGGCTATAATGCGGGTTGTTTGGGTGATCATGATGCAAAATGGTAATCTAATTGTAGTGAATTATATCTAAGTCATTGCTCTTTGCCTTGTAGGATAAAGGTGTTTTTGACAAGATAAAAAGAGCTTAGAGAGATGGGTAAAAGTTTTGAAGCAAGTTGAGGCTTGTCAATCAAAGTTCAAGTACCAGAATTGATCAATTATCGATAATTGCAATGTGCAATTATCGATAGTTACTCTAATCAGCTGCAGAAAAGATCGAAGTCCTGCCTTGTTCACAGCCATTATCGATAATTGCATCTCATAATTATCGATACTTAAAGCAAAGAAAGTCAGCACCATAGCAGAAGACACTCACTATCGATATCTGCATAGACATTATCGATAGTGACCGCATTGATGCAGCCCTTATATTCTCAGAGTGAAGCAATTATCGATATCAATTTTATGGTTATCGCTAATTCAAGAGGTGCTGCAGACCAGTGATTTCTGAGTGAGGTTATTATCGATAATCAGTATGCTTGATTATCGATAATTGTATGATTTCTTCCACAAGTCCAGTTCCCAGTCCAAGGTAGTTATCGATAGTAGCATCATCAAATATCGGTAACCCAGTTGATCTTATGCAAGCCTGAATCCTGCAAGAAGACATTATCGATAGCTATTTTTCACACTATCGATAACTGTAGCTCGTAGCTCCTGATCAGAAGAGCCATTACCGATAATTGAAGACCTAATTATCGGTAATGGGCGCCGCCATAGCCAAAATATCTTGAAATTCTGACTTTTGAAGGGCAAAAATGTATTTTTTGTTTGCATTTTGTATATAAGCAAACTTGGTTCTTGTTTGTAAGAGGTAATTTTTTTTAGTTTAGCATAGAACACAAGGTTTTTCTATCTTCTCTTAATTTAGATAGTTTTGTTCTTGTTTAGTGATAATTTGATAGTGTAACTTTGTTCTTATTTAATTTTAATCTGTAACAAGCTTCAAGTTTAATTTAAATTCTGTTGTTGAAGTTATTTCGATTTTCTTAGTTAAATTATGTTTGCATTTCTATTGAATTTTCTTCTAATCAATATGAGTAGCTAATTTTATACTGGAATGATAAGGGATACTTAATTTATATCTGATGTATTAGTTCACATAATTAACCTGACTAGACAGATTCGGACATTCATTATAAACATGAAATTTATTTATGATCCATGAGGAACTGTCAGCTTTTACCATCTGTTGACAGGAGTACTTGCCACAGGTAGTTCTTAGCAGTAAAGGCGTTCTAAGTGTATGAATATGTCATTAGATTGTTGTTTACAATGAATATCCTATTTCTTGAACAGTTGGTTAAATTTATATTGTCAAAATTTTCCATTGAGGTCACTCTTCAGTGTACTAAAATGAGTAGAAATTATGATGAACTAATACTAAAGATATAATTGAGTTGAACTTTGAATTCCAGTCTTTTCTATAATTCAGTAAGATCATAAACAATCCTTGTGTATTTTACACAAATCAATTTTCAACCACCATATCTTTTCTTTCTTTTCTCTACTTTAAACAACAATTGGGAAAGAATTTTCTTGATTCTCGATAACCGCTGATCTCTGTGGACACAACCATGGGACTCCATGAATTACTATGCTTGCAAGGATAGATCCTACGCTTGGGATTGAACTGCACTTCTTACGCGCAAGCATGAAGCTTGGACAAAAAAGGACCGTCGTTGTCGCTACATTATGTTGAATAGCATGCACGATGACCTGATAGGGGAGTATGAGAACTTCCCTACTGCCATGGCCATGTGGGAACAACTGAGGTCCACTTACGGCGGCTCGTCAGTCACCAGGATTAGGAGCTTGGTACTGAAATTTGAGACTCATCGTAAGGATCCCAAGGTATCGATGATTGAGCATCTTAGGGGGATGTCCAGTATGATTCGAGACCTAAATGCTGCGGGGAATGTTCTTACTGATGAGCAGCAGGTCCAGGCTGTAATCAGGTCACTTCCAGATTCTTGGCTGCACATGAAGTAGATCCTCACTCACAACGAGAATATCAAGAACTTCAAAGATATCTCTCTTCATGTGGAGTTAGAGGCGGAGAGCATTGTGGCGAACCAAAATGCTCAGGCTCTCCTCGCTGGAGCTAATCCGCCCAAGACTAGTGGGTCTAAGCGCAAGAGAGGAGACAACAGTGCACCTAAACAGAAGGGAAATAGTAGAGGAGGCAGCAAAAGTGCGCCCCAAAGGAAAAACAAGCGTCGCAGAGGCAAGCGCAGTGGAAAGAACGTCAAATGCTTTAACTGCCAAAAGAAATGAAACATCGCTCGTGATTGCACTGAGCCGAAGAAGGTAACAAACTCACTCACTTTAAGTAACATATGTGTATGTTCACATGTCTTAGTCGCTCATACTCTCTCTGATTGGATTGTAGATACAGGAGCAACAAAACATGTAGCCCAAGATCGGGTGGGGTGTGTAGATTATCGCCGTGTTCCTAGAGGTACCCACAAGGTGTTCGTAGGAAATGGTACCAGTGAGGATGCTATTGGAGTCGGTTCGTACCAACTTCATTTGCGCTCCGATCGCACTATACTTCTTCATGACGTACTTCATGTGCCTGGGATCCAGCATAATCTGTTATCAGTTATTGGATTGATTAGTTATGGTTTTTCTTTTGAGTTTTCGAATAATGGTTTAGTTATTTATGGGGATGGAATAATTTTTGGACATGGATCATTTGTGGATGGTTTTGTTAAATTAAATTTAGATGTTTCTTATTACTCATCTGTTAATTCTGCATCATCTTATGTGATTGATAATAGAAATATTGATTCTGCAACTTGGCATGCTAGGCTGGGTCACATAGGAAGGGATAGAATGACTCGATTGGCTAGAGAAGGCCTTTTAGGCTCACTCACCAAAGTCGATCTACACTTATGTGAACCATGCCTAGCAGGCAAAGCATGTAGAAAGCCTTTTGGAAAGGCAAAGAGAGCTTCTCAACCTATTGAGCTTGTCCATTCAGACATTTGCGGGCCAATGAATAAAAAGGCACGTCATGGGGCCTCTTATTTTCTCACACTGATCGATGACTATACGCGATACGGTTATGTCTATTTGCTTTCTCACAGCCATGAAGCATTGGATTGCTTCAAGCGCTTTGTGGCAGAGGTTGAGAACAAGCATGAAAAAGGCTTAAAAACCTTTAGGACTGATCGCGGACGCAAGTATTTATCTGATCAATTTAAGGAATTTTGTGAGGAAAAAGGGATCCTAAGACATCTCACTATTCCTCGCACCCCACAACAAAATGGTGTTGCAGAGAGGAGGAATAGAACTCTTCTAGATATGACTAGATCGATGATGGCACAGGCCAACCTCCCTATATCTTTTGGGGGATGCTCTTCTGACTGCTGCCTACATCCTGAATAGAGTGCCTTCACAGTCAGTTTCCTCAACTACCTATGAGCTGTGGCATGGCGAAAAGCCCAATTTGGGGCATTTACGCCCATGGGGATCAGCAGGGTATGTTCACAACGCTAACCATAAGAATGGGAAGCTAGGTCCTAGAGCCAGAAAGCATATCTTTATAAGATATCCTGAAGGCTCGAAGGGCTATGTGATGTTTGGTGAGCATCCTGACGGGGGAATGACTGAGATTGATTCGCGCGATGTTGATTTCATTGAGAGTGATTTCCCTAGCATAGGCGATGCCAAAGAGGATTTAGACCTCTATGAGTTGGAGGAACTGAGTGATATACCACTATCTTCAAGCGAGGGTGGGGAATTAGTTCCTGATATCGCTAGAGACAGTGGGAGTTATCCTCAGACTAGTGGGAGTGTTCCATTAGTACTTCCTGAACCTCTTGAGCCGCGCCGTAGCAATAGAGGTAACATTCCTCGTCGTCATTTTGAGATTGAGGGGGATGCTCTAATTTGTGCTACTAAAGGGGAAGATTAGCCTCTTATCGGGAAGAGCTCTCTTCACCTGTTAAGGGAGAATGGATGGCTGCAATGCAGGATGAGTTGAGCTCCATGGATAAGAACTCCGTGTGGGAGTTGGTTGATCTTCCGCCTAGGCGCAAAGCTATTGGAAACAAATGGGTTTTGAAAGTTAAGCGCAAGGCAGACGGATCAATTGACAAGTACAAGGCACGTTTTGTGGCGAAAGGGTTTACCCAACAAGAGGGTATAGATTATGATGAGACATTTTCCCCTGTTGTGAGGATTGCCTCCATTCGCCTTATCCTAGCTATTGTCGCTCAAATGGATTTAGAGCTTTTTCAAATGGATGTTAAGACTGCATTTCTCAATGGAGAACTAGATGAAGAGATCTACATGACTCAACCTATGGGTTTTGAAGTCAAGGGACAAGAGCGCAAAGTGTGCAAGCTCAAACGTTCCATTTATGGTCTCAAGCAGTCATCTAGACAATGGTATTTCAGATTTCATAACTCAATTACCTCTTACGGTTTTGAGAAGATTGAAGAGGACCATTGTGTGTATCTGAAGCGTTCAAAGAAAAGTGTGCTCATCCTGTCTTTGTATGTTGACGACATTCTCATAGCAGGAAATGATATGGACTCTATTGTCGCCACTAAGAAGTGGTTGTCCTCTACTTTTGAGATGAAGGACATGGGTGAAGCAAATTTTGTGCTGGGAGTTCAGATTGTTAGAGACCGTTCTAAGAAGCTTCTTGGTTTGTCTCAAGGGACTTACATAAAGAAGATTCTTGAACGATTTCGCATGGAGAACTCCAAACCCATTGACACCCCTGTTGAGAAGTGGAGTGCTTTGTGCTTGGACCAATGTCCTAAAACAGATGAGGAAAAGAATCGCATGTCCACAGTGCCATATGCTGAAGCAGTTGGGAGTCTTATGTATCTCATGTTATGCACAAGGCCAGACATATGTTTTGCAGTCGGCATGGTAAGCCGTTACCAGAGTAACCCAGGACCTGCGCATTGGGCAGCAGTGAAGAGGATTTTTCGTTACCTCCGAGGGACAACAGACTATGCCTTGTGTTTCCATAGGGGTGACTTGAGGTTGAAAGGATACAGTGATGCTGATTGGGCCGGTGATAGAGATGGACGCAAATCCACATCGGGTTATGCGTTTATTCTTGGAGGCGGAGCTGTATCTTGGTGCAGCAAGAAGCAAACCTGTGTTTCTTTATCTACGATGGAGTCTGAGTATATGGCATGTGCAGCAACTGTACAGGAAGCTGTCTGGTTGAGGAGATTCTTGCATAGCCTAGGTTTTATAGCTCATTCTGAGGAGGCTGTAACCTTGTATTCTGATAGTACTGCAGCCTTGGCGTATGCAAAGGATCCTAAGTATCACGGGAAGTCTAAGCACATTGATATCAAGTACCATTTTATTCGGGATGTGGTCGCGCGGGGTGAGGTGGTCATGAAACACATTTCCACTGGAAGCATGGTGGCTGATCCTTTGACCAAGCCTATTGCTAGAGATGTGTTTCAGTCTCATGTTGGTAGTATGGGATTGCGTAGGATTTGACACCTTTATGAGTTGTATTTGACATTATTATTAATAATAATTACTTATTGAGTTTTATTGTGATTTACTCTAAAGATAATTATTCTTGTGTGCATATTATTCTTAGTACATGTCACCAGGCTAGAATTCACCTACTCACACAGGTAATTCACCTTGATGCTTAAGCAGCGAGCAAGATGAGACTGAGGAATCTAGGGCACTCAGGTGGAGAGCTAAGATTCCACTTATTGAGAGTCGCCTTAGTTATGACTAAGATGAGATTCCTAGTGAATCGTTCATAGAATTCTTTCCACGATTCTGTGAAGCCTGAGATGGCCAGGTGTGAAGTTGGGCGCTTTTGTAGCGACTAGACATCCATCTGTATGATGTTATTTTGATAGCGACGTGCTCATTTACATGAGTTAACACTATAACATACATGTCATACTGTATGTGCTTAATGCTGACGAGCAGTGGGAGTACTGGATGATCCCTTCTCCATTACTGTGTGAGCCACTGAGATCTTGAGGGATCTAACCTATGTCCTTGTGACCTAAGGCTCAGTCATGAAGAGGATGCTCGATGTTGCTACTTTAGCATGCTTCCTAAGGGCTATGATTTATACAGCCACATGGGGCATGTCTAGGAAAGCAATTGAGTCTAATTGAATTGGCGTGAGTTCTTAGGGAAGATTAATTTACTGATACACCACGTCATGAGTTTATAAGCTGGCCAGCGCTTATGTCGACTTTGTGTTCGATATGAGTTGTTAAACACTTGATATATTGTGGGATTTAGTATTGCTCACTATGAGGGATTGAGAATACTTGATTTGGTGTTGAAAAAATTATCTAGGACATATGCGAGTAGCCTTTGGGTGATGTATTTTTGTTAGCCTTGGTAGTGGTTTAATAACTATACTCCCGTCGTTGTTTGTTTCTTCTTGCAATGTCGCACGACCCATTTCCTGTATGAAGAGATGAGTAAGTGAGTTAATTGAGATGACTTGCCCGTTATGGGCAAGTGAAAGCTGTTAGACTTTTGGAGTGGGCTTTGGCCCAACCCATATCCACCCATTGTGGGCAGGAGGTCCAACCTGATTTGAATTCCCATTTGGATGGGATAGGGATCAGTCCCTTATTCAAATCAGGTTCTAATCCTATTGATGATAGGGATAAGTCCCTTATCAGATAGACTCTAATCCTATTAGAGTGGGATATGGGATAAGTCCCATATTTTGAACTACAACTTCCTTATTATTATAAGG
The DNA here is from genome assembly GCA_017140935.1 of Hamamelis virginiana. Taxonomy (NCBI): domain Eukaryota; kingdom Viridiplantae; phylum Streptophyta; class Magnoliopsida; order Saxifragales; family Hamamelidaceae; genus Hamamelis; species Hamamelis virginiana. The sequence continues at coordinate 1,011,861 of JAESVK010000836.1, read as the reverse complement.
GAGCAGCTATCTGATGGAGAGATACACGTGAGTTCTTCCTCCCATCTCTCACTCTCTCACTAGAACTCTCTCTTGGGGTTATCACCATTGGAGCTCTCCTTGAACGTGGGTTCGTGAACGAATTGGGTATAGCTCGCTGTGGTTATACTCTAGACTGCGAGGATCAGAGGAACGTGCACAGAGGCTCGTAACAACAGGACGTTGGCATCCGCATCAGGTTTATTCCGCATTAAGGTTAGTAACCTTCATTACCCGATATCTATTGATTGTATATGTGCTATATGTGATGCATGAACACTTGCACATACACCCAACAGATACTTTTAAGAGGACGACTACACCTGCAAGCCGGACACAATAATTCGATTTGTCATAATCATCATGTACATTTTTGACATTTCAATTAAAAAGTAAATGTCAATACTCAATAGACTCGTCTTGTATCCTAAAGCACTTTTCTTTTATTTTCTTTTTTTGGTCTAGATCCAGTGTTTCCTCAAATCTGACAACCAGAGATTAATCACTATTTGCATCGGGTAAGCCCACGAGGGGGTAAAGCGCTGGCCTCGGAATTTTTTATCAAATATCCATTACCCAGACACGAAGTGGGGAGCATACCCACTCAACCCCAGGATGGAGAGTTTGAGGCCAAACTACTCAACCAACTTGACCAACCCATTGGGTTTAAATAGCCTTGTCTTGTATCCTAAAATCCTAAAGCACTTTTCTTTTTTCTTTTTCTTTTTGTTACTTTTCTCCCTCTTGTAAGGGGGAAATTTGGAATTCGAGCCCCATAAATTATTGTCTGTTCACCTTTGTTTCCTATTATAAAATTCTTATCTTGAAATTATAAAATATATGAATAGTAAACAAGGGGAAGAAACTGATCTCCTTTATTCTTAATTAATTAGTCGGGTTCGTGGGCCTAATCCGGACCATATCTTTCCTCCTTTCATTTTTAAATTTATCTTTAATTAGTCATGTCATGTGTTTTCCCATTGAAAATCATAGATCGATCAACTAAAACTTATAAAAATATGGAAAATTTTATATATAATCAGCATGTATCATGTGATTTTCCATGGATCAACAACAGCTTAAAAAAAAAGGGGACAATTTTATATATAATTAGTAGCATGTATCATGTGCATTTTTCAGTGGAAAATCATGTATACTATGATCAAGTAAGGACGGGCTCTTAACCTTAATTTAAGGTCCACTCATCATTAGTTATGTATTTTGAAAAACTGATCGTTGGATTAAATAATCTTCTTATCTATGTCATGTCTGCCAAAAATCACTGTCATCCAACAGTCGGTTTTCAAAATACAGACTGTTAAACAATTGTTATAGAATCTAACGGTAAATACTGTTAGAGTGTTTCACAAACTGTATTTTGAAAACCAAATGTCATGTCATTGTGATTTTTGGCAGACATATACATGAAAAGATTATCTAATCCAACGATCGGCTTTTCAAAATACTTATCCTATGTGAGAAAATGGTGAGTGGACCTTAACTTAATTTAAGGACCAGTCCTTAAATGATTATTTCTGCCAAGTATAAAATATGGGCAAAATCATAATTAAGGGTCCGTATATATCGTTGACGTTGTGTCTAATTTCCTCAATCATCTGAAAGTCACACGTATAGCCCGGGTTAATTTATGAGCTTTTGTAAACTAGCTCTCCCTAAATTTATACCATCCACTATCCTGGATCTACTCTACTAGATTTGAGCCTAAACTAACTAGGTAAAGATCCTTTCCTTGCCAAGTTCTCTCCTTGGCTAGCAATCTCATGTTGCCACCTCACCCAACTAACGATTCTAAGGCTGAGAATTGAGCAGCAAGTTGGAGCCTTAAAGATCATTGAAACTTGATAGGCAAAATTCCTTTTTTTGGCTCTTATAACCAAATATATGTATATATACTTCATTTTAATATCAAGTACACTTCCATACAGTCAATTGCAGAATATATTTTTAAAAATCAACTGTTGGATAAAATACTCCCTTTATGAATATCATGCTGCCAAAAACCACTATGATCCAACAGTTGGTTTTTGAAAAATCTTACTGCAAAAATTGTGACAGTTCGAAGAACAAAAAAATAAAGAAAAAAAAAAACCACAGTTTTTCATTAAAATTGACGGTTGAACGTCATGTTTGCTAAAAAAGTTACAATCAACAACCGCTGATTTTGAAAAATGTCGCAATGAAAAACCGTGTTTTTTTTTTTTTAATTCTTTGAAATGTCATAATTTTTGCAGTCAATTTTTTTTTCAAAAACCAATTGCTGGATCACAATGATTTTTGTCGGCCATGACATTCATAAAGAGGGTATTTTATCCAACGATTGACTTTTAAAAATGTATTCTGCAACTAACCGTATGCATGGGCGGATCCAGCTTGTGACCAGGGTGGGCACGTGCCCACCCTCAAATTTTTTTAAAAAAAATTAGTAGTATATATAAATTCAAATAATATAGATTTGCTAAAGTGTCCACCCTCATTTTTGTTTTAAATCCTTATCTACGTTTTAAATCCTTATGATAAGCCTCTTGTTTGTTACTTTTTGTTTATATAAACAATGTATTTTGGTTTTTGGCCTTTTTTTGTATTATATATATTAAAGTTTGAAATCAAAATACAAAAGGTGCCCACCCTGAATGGAATTCCTGAATCCGCCCCTGACCGTATTGAAGTACACTTTATATTAAAATGAAGTTTTTTCTATTATAAGGGCAATATAAGAATTTTGCCCACCAAATTTCAATGCCCTTTAAAGCTCCAACTTGCTGCCCTACTCTCAGCCTTAGCCTTAGGATCTTTAGTTGCGTAAGATGGCAGCATGAAATTGCTAGCCAAGGTAGCCAAGGAGAGGATCTTCACCCAAACTAACCAACCCGTAAGAATGATAGACATCACCCGTTCATAAACAGGTGACTCAATTCCAAAAACGCCCCTGAGATCTTTGACTTAGGAGTATTCTAATTCCTAGGATCATAGGAGAAAATCCGTTTTAATATCTTCTTCTTAATCATTGTGTCTCTTTGGGCATCTTTGGCCTTTGAGACATAAACAACCTTTAATCAGTGAAAGCGGTGAGGTTAAATGGACATGGGCTGCCAAGTTACTTGTGGGCCCTTGGCCTACATATGGCCTTGGGCCTCCATTTGGTTTACTCTTTCAATGACCATATTAAGGCTTTAATTGTGTTGAGCCTGCCAAGCAGGCCTTTCTAGGCCGTATCAGATGAATATTGGGCCTCTGTCCTTTCCTACCTTGCATGTTTTGGTGAGAGGAATGTTTACCCTCTATATTACATGTATTTTTTAGTTCTTACATTTGTATTCTTACTTTTATGAAGAGGTCTAAAGTTGTTCATTGAAGTGCATCGGTACCAGTTTGTTAATATTATAAAGTTTTAGAGCAGGGAGTTTCTTTCATTTAGCCCCCCACCCCCCTTGGGAAAAAAAACTGCTATTTTTTTTTCTTTGAATTCCAATTTTTTTTCAAAGTCAGTTTTCTCATAAACCAACCGTCGGATCATTGTAATTTTTTGCAGACATGACAAGCACTGCATGAATAGAACATCCAACGGTCGAAATGTGAATCGGTGACCTGCATCACCCCCTAAATGGGGTGACCGGATGCAGCATGATAATAGCCGGCCTGATGCTAGCAATTCTATATATATATATATATGGCTAAGTGACTTTATTGTTCAGATTTGTTATTCAATTTTTATTAGCGAGAACAAAACCAATTTTGATTCAATTACAATTTAATTATGTTGCGTACTCAATTTAAAAATGAGGAAGAAAAATTATTAGTTTGGCTTGCCGCCGACGGGCAATTGACCAGTCCACCCAATTTATCCTTGTTCAGGGTGAATTCAAATCATGGTTCCACCCGTAATTTGAACTGATACAAATGAGAACCAAACCACCCAACTCCTTTCAAGTTTATTTGACTTGATTTATATAGTGTACAGTCAGGGCCGGCCTGCGGTTTGGATCGCCCTAAGCAAGTTCCTAGGATGAGTCCCTTCTATATTTTGACATATAAAAAAAAAAAAAAAAAAAAAAATTGTATACCTTAATTTCTCTTAGGCTAAAATCTACAACCATACTACAACAAGCAATTCACAAAAGGGTTTTCATTTGGTTCATCCAAAACCTCTTATCACCATTCACTAATACATATATATCAAACAAATATCAAAATACTTAATCTATTAAAATGAATATAATTCAATAGAACAAATTTTCTGAAAAGATAAATAAAATAGCAAAAGGAAAAAGAATCCCTACTTCCAATCCCTTGTGCATACTAATCAACAATGACAACAAGAAAGAGATTTCACAACTAATATATCTAAACAGGGTATTTGTAAAAAAATACAAGGTATGCAGCAGCCAGCACATGGTGTTAAAAACAATGGACCGAAGTGTGGAGGGGACATGGTGTTCAATACTCCATTTCGTTCTTCCTTTCTTATCAAGATCCATTTCCCATATAACCTCTAAAAATACAAGCTAAGCAATATGTATATATTATATACAAAGGCATTTCATAAACCTCAAGATCAGAAAACATTAGCTATAAGATCAGATCATATTATGCTTTATTAACATTAGAAAAAGGAAAAAAATCATAAATTTGAGGGTAAAAATTTACCTCAAAATAACAAATTGAGGTTCTATCAAAGATTCAGAAGGGGCTGAGGCATGAGGACAGTGAGCCAGTGAATGGTGATTTTGCCCTAGGGAGATTGAGAGAGAGAGAGTCTAAGTTGCCTAACTTGACATTGGTGAGCTCACTGGGCTACAAAATGTAACTTGATTTTTTTTTTGTTTAATTGGAATGGGTTATGGGCTACAAAATTTTGGGCCTCTAAAAAATGGAGGCCTTAAATAATTTTTTGATGTTGCAAACATGGAGGGCCGGCCCTGTGTACAGTCCATTCCTGATTTCAGGATTAGGGAACCAACCTTAGTTGATTTGATTACGATTTCAAACAGCTAGTAATAAGACCTGTACGTGAACACAATCTTGAGTTCAGTGGTTCATGTTTCTTTTCTCATGAGATAATATTTTGAATTTTATTCCTCATATATAAAAATTAGTCCATTTGTTGCTTTCCTTCCCCACTAACAACAATCAAATCAAATCGAATCTTGAATGGGTTGAATTGGTTTGATTTTATTAATTCTATCATTTTAGTTATGATAAAAATAATAATAAAATTCTTGTTGGTTCAGTTTTGGATGGAATGGGTGGGATTTATTTGATTCTATTAATCTAATATTTACTTCTGGCCGGAAGAATCGAATTTTGTTTGAGTTCTGTTTTGAATTGGAGTTCATGGAGATAAGAAGAGAAATATCTAAAGTTTGGAGAACAAAGAATCCAACACATGGAACTGGTTCACATATACACACATGTACAAACAGAGCCCATCTAAGAAGCCACGTATCTCTTCAAATGTCAACCATCTTACACGACAGTCGAACACTGGGAAGTGGAAGGGTCAAACAATGCCGGTAACAGGTACTTCCTTCCATTGACACCCTGCGCATTATAGCTTGCACCCGTGCTCGAATCGACTAACAACTCACCGGCGTAGCCCGGATAAGCCCCCTTACCGTATACTCCAGGACAAGCCGAGGCCGCCTCGAGAGGCGCGCCAGCCGAGCCTTGGAAATAGCCGTTTCCAAACGGGTTCGTTACAGTTCCGGCCAAAAGACTCGCAATATTTACCACCATGCCATCCACCCCAACGTCCCCGTTGGGCGCACCCAATGGCGCAGTCTGTGGTCCGTAAATGGGTTGGTGGAATGGCCAGGCGCATTGACCCGGACACTGAGTCACCGAGTTACCAACCCAGATGAATGCCGATTTATGTTTAATATCGACCGAGTCATGAAACCCACATTTGCTCATACAAAACCCATCAACTGCTACGTCTTTAGCTGTGAGAACAAGGACCAACTCACCGGGTTTCGAGTTAGCCTTCCGGGTCAACTCCGAAATGTGGGTTTTCTGAAGGGATTTGCCTAAGGAGCAATTCTCATCTGAGATCTGGTTTGATAAGACTACATGGGTCTCTTTTTTCCCAGCTTTTTTCATATATGTTTGTACTTTTTTCCACCATTGATGGACTGAAGGTTGTGCAGTAGAGAGACCCTTTTGTTCTTTTTGGTTTAGAGAGAGAAAGAAATCTGCAACAATGGATTTCTGAGCCGGAGAGAAGTTGCCATACCAGAGAATGGAGACTGGGAGGTTTCCTTCAAGCAAAGCACCATTATGGTAAGTTAGAGACATGGGTGGTGGTTGGTATAAAGAAGTTAACTTTCTAGCTCCAAAACACAGATTAACAAAGCTTAACTCCACAAGAACAAGAAGACAGACTACTTTAACAGAATGAGGAAAGGCCATTTCAGTGATAAACTAGAGAGAGAGAGAGATGTTTGATATTTGGTTTTGTGTGAGAGGTGAGAGAGAGAGGAGTGAGTGTATGTATATATAGGTGGTTTTGGTACATGCACTAAAGCTAAGGAGGGGTTTGGTTGTAGCTTTCGTTAGCAACTATGGAGATATAAATGGCAGAGATCACGAGAATTTTGAAAGATAAGATAAAAGAGGGAGACATCTGGCACGAATCTCTCTTTCTTTGTTTAAAGTGTTTTTTTTTTTGGTTGTATAGAGATTAGGAAGAAAGGCTATGTATTAATGTCTATATATGGTGATGCTTACATCGATTTCATAGCTGGAACTAAATGTGGCGGCATGCATGTAGAGCTACAAGAGTGGGTGGATATTTATGGAACAATGTATGGGTGGAGCTATGGGCGCCTGCATGTGTTTGAAACTCTTTCCTAGGCAAATTTCGAATATTTCAACTCCATTTCAAGAGTTTTCTTCTATTGATGATCCCATTTTATTATTAATCTTAAGCAACTCATAGCTCTTGTAAATTTTAATCAATTGGCATGGCATCCGTACTGAATAAATTACATAAGTACTTTCAGCCAAAAACACTTTATATCCCTAAACTATCAATTGTGATACATTGACACTCTATACTATTAATTTAGACAAATTACACCCTTCTGTCAGCTAACCTCATCTATTTATAATAGACAAAAAATCAAGTATGTACACGTGAAAGTATTTTTCCACCAATATATATAAGTAAACGCATGAATACATACACGTGACTTTCTTTCTATTAAACAGACGTTTGATTAGACAACAGAATGATGCAATCTACCATATATTGATAGTACAATGGATCAATGTGTCAAAATTAATAGTAAAGGGGTGTAAAATGTTTTTCATTAATAATACAGGGAGTCAATCCATAATAAACCCAACAATTAAATAACTTCTAAACAATGAATTTCTATCAATTCGCTTCCTTCTATTCATGAAATTTAAGAAGATTTTTGTGAATCTAACTTTTATTCTAGAAGAAGGGTCATTTGTTCGATTATCATAATTTAGATAAATAATTTGTTCAATTTTAAAATTTTAAGAGGGCTTTGTGAACCTATAAATTATAGTATAAGAAGATTAATATTGTCTGATTTTATAGTTAAATATATATATATTTTTTAATAATTTGTATCATTTACCCAATATATATATATATATATATATATATTACAAGGCAATATACATAGTTTGTTGTACCATCTTTGTGCCACCCAAATCATATTTGTGCAATAAGAAGAGTTTGCAATGTTGTAGGGGACCATATATATATATATAAATAATTTGTATGAAATGAATCTACACACCAAAGTGGAGATGGTAGATTCATGCTTTTAAGTTTTAATTATATAATTTTATTTTACATGCACCAACTGTACAATGCACTTGCGCATCATGGGCATTCCGAGACCTTGGGTTTCTCTACTGAGAAAGAAAAAAATGGTACTTAATTACGTACCAAATATGCAAGCTAGCACTAATGGCCCATGCTCTTGTGGGTCGTTTGCTATCATGTCTTTTTCTCTACTTTATGATTTTTTTGGGCATGCTATGTATGATGTGGACGTACTGCATGGTTATCTAAAGAGTTAGCTAGAGTTAGTTGTAAGCTACTTAATTGCCATTTACACCAAAAATATGGTCCAGCTACTTGAGACCCATGCAGTCCATGATCGCTCTGAGTTCTATTTATTCTGAGTTCTACTTAATTACGTACTGCATGTCTTTTTCTCTATTTGTTGGTAGTGTTGTAAGACAAATTAAGGTAATTGGGTTTAATTGGTTTGACATCAGTTCAATAAATAACTCAGTCAAATTTGTTCATAATTAAGATAAATACATCGAGTTCAAATTTTAATTTTAAATTCATTCATTAATTAACTCGTGGAGTTAAGATTAAGTGGAGTACTACTCGGTTTAATAAGTTTATTAAATAACTTGAGATCAACCGAATAAAAAGGTCATTTAAGCTCACTTATGAGATTAACGAGTCACTCTCAAACTTTAATCTTGGAATTTCGTGTCAAGTTTAAATAATTTACTACTCAATTTAATTCGAATCAATAGTTCATGCGACTCTCTTTATGGGATGAGGTTTCGGGTTTCATTCCTCGTGGATGAGGTTCTTGGCATCATTAACTCTACTAATGTATATCCTCTAAGCGAAAGAAAAAATCATAATTTGTCTTTTGTACAGTAGAATTTAAACCATGTTAGTCCACTTCATCATAATAATTACATGTTAATCATTAAATCAAAATAATTATACGGAGTAATTATTAATTATACTCTTAATTAGTCTAGATGATATCATGCATTATCATTGCCATCATTATTGTCATTATTATTTGATTTTATCATTACCCCCCCAAGAGATATCAGCAGGCTTTGATTATATATACTGGCTGTCATGATCTCTATATTTATGGAAAAATATTTTGGACTCTTTTACACAAATAAATCACCCAACGGATCACGTAACAGCCATAATGTCAGCAAAAATTTGGAAAAGCCCCACCAGTACCAATTACTCCTATGTTGTATGTTTTTCTGTTATCCAAAAAGAAAAAAAATAATGCATTTTATGTAATTTTACGTAAAGTGATGTATTTTTAGTCAGTATTAGATAGGTTTTTTAATAAATCGATCAACAGGAGATTAGATACATATTAATTTTGTGCATGTCATGCATGCTAAAAATTAAATTGATCTGTTGGTCAATTTCTCAAAATATAATGGCATTTTTTAGAAACTAACCATTAAATCAATATGATTTTTGGCATGCATAATTTACATAAAAAAAATATTTCATTTATCAAAATACCAATTCGCATTGACTAAAAACATATTACCTTACATTATGTAGTTGTGTGTATTGCACCCTATAATAGCGTGAAGGATGAATGGGATGTTTATAAAGTGAATTTATTAAAGAATTCTTCAAGCATTTGTTATATTTAAATTAAATATATATATATATATATATATATATATATTACCCTTGGATGAGTGTAGGTGCCATCCCTAAATTTTTTTTTTAGCAAAAAAATTTATACCTTATGCTTTTTTAAAATTTAGAATATCCCTCCCTCAAATTTTTTAACCCCTTCATTTTATTTTTTTTACACTTCTCCTTTTTATTTTTTTTCCCTCCTTATAAAAGTCCTAATCCCTTCTCAATCTTTCTCGTTTGACCATTCCTTTTCAAGCTTGGGCCCGTATACATTAACTTTTCTTAAAGTTATAGTATATAACTTGAGTGATAGTATATATGGACGTCAAAATTTTTATACTAAAAGTGATGGCAGCAAAAGTTAGGAATCCCAACTTTTGTTACGTTAATCACTTTTAGTATAAAAAATTTGATACGTGAAAACATAATTTGACTTACTTTAAAAATATATGTAAAGAAATAGTTCTCCAAAAGAGATTTTAGAAAAAATAATGAAAATGGACCTTTAGTGCTTTGCATATATAATTAACAAAGCACACTGGTATCCTTCATGACAACGGATAGCCAACAAGCGTGTAAAGATTATAAACAATCAATTGTAACAAAATGGGAGATCAAGTCATGAATGATAGCTTAGTTTTGTTTATTGAGAGAGGTATTAATTTGATAGTAATATATCATAGCATTGATAATAAAGCTAACATACAAAGCTTTCAAAAGATCGGGTCCCATCGAAAACAATTATAAATGTATTGAATTGAAATATAGTTTGGAAAAATGCTACTTCACCCATATTTTTCCATCCACCTCACATGGACCAATGGTCTTCATGATATCGAAATAATAAAAATATTGCATGATATCGAAATAATAAAAATATTGCATTTATTGACGTGAACCAAACATCAAATGCTAACTAAGGTGAGTGAAAAAAGGTGTGTGAAATTGCATCGCTTGTTAGTTTGTCAAGTAGTAGTGCATTAAAATTTTTCAATTTTTTCTACCCAAACCTAACATGATAAAAAATTTTGAACAAAAAGTGTTTCAATTTTTTGAATTGAGACAAAGCACTAATAATAAATTTAAGTTCGCTTCCCCTGAACTAAATTTCTAGCTTCGCCCCTGATTGAGTGGATGACAACTATATGACGCTTAGATTTCAAAGCACCACTCGTGCAAATTTAAACAAATCAATTTTTCATTTTATATTAGTCGTGACCATGTCTGCAAGTTATAGAGGAATAAAAGTTAAAAGTCAAGAAGCATGAGACACGCTGGATGGCTCCATTCGAACTCATCGGAAGCTGGTGGCATCCAAGGAGACTAACGTTTACTTATTGATGGATTAATATTATATGATCACTCTCTAAATGTTCATGTAGATACAGATCGATAGAAAGGTTTAATAATTGCAAGCAGCACCCCAATATCTAATGAGGAATCCAGAGTTCAAAACCCAAGCTCCCAGCTGCTGGAATCTGGACTATGAGTTGGCATTAATAAAATTAAACCAATTTTTCTCCTATATATAACTTCATTTCAAACACTCTTTTAGGGTTTTTTTTTTTTTCCCCTCCATCGGGACAATAAACATCAGTAGAGTTAGTTATTAGTAGGGAAAGAGATCGAGAATAACTCGCAGGTCAAACCTCTTCTGTGAAGACTTAAATTAACCTGGAATGAAACCTCAAGACTTGAAATCAAGAGAAATTTCAAATGAGATATATCTCGCTGGCCTCTTTAAGGCATTGTTTAGTGATTTTAGATTTTAAAAATTGGATTAAACTAGGTCGAGTTCCTAAAGGATATCTTCTTTTTCAGTAAACTAATACATGGTTGGTTTAATAAAATTTAATTTATACCCTGTTAATCCATACATATATAGTTACCATATAGTTATAAAATTAAAATCGACTCGAATTATTAATTTTCCGTCAGCTACATTTTTATGGTTCACAAGTAGACCATTATCGACTGGGAATTTTGAAAATTAAATCAGATTAGATCCATTCTCTTACTATTTTTTTAGTTGTTAATAGATTAGCTTATAACTAATTTGAAAAAAAAAATGTATTTATATATATTTTATTTTTTGGTATAAATTAGTTGAATAGATTTACATATAAAAAAATTACTAAATATTGATAAAATAAAACCAGTCGAATTCATTTTTAACTGATCAAATTTTTTAATTTAATTATCAACTAACCTTTAAAATTAAGAAAGCCAAAAATAAATAAATAAATAAATAATGCTGACATTGGAGGAAGGTGGGTGGGGGGCGTTCAACTTTGTGACATCCCACAAGGTTTGTTTCCATCGTGTTATAAAACAATTATGTCCAAATTGCTTTAAAATGAAGGCAGCTAGGTTGAATGGGAGCATGGTACGCGGACCAATGATATTCCTTTGGTCTCCTATTTGCCTGCACACATGACTTGTTTCCATAATCCTACAAGGATTAATTAATGTAACTTATTTTCCCCATTCCATATAATTGAAAGCTGAGGGATATGATTGCTCATATATATATATATATATATATATATATATATATAGAAATCAAAACCAGAACACACCAAATTAAAACAATTTGATATAAGTTAGGGTATGTTAATTTGGACATTCCATGAAAATTGAATGGTTCTATTAGCTTTTGCATAGTAATTTAGGTTACAAATTAATACATCTAAAATCTGGTCGTTTAGAAAAGAAATAGAACTATCATCAGGTACAATTGATGGTATAAGATTAATTTTAATTTGGATTTCTTGAATTGTCAATAATTCAAATTCTTTCGGACTTACTGATAAGATAAACAAATCAAGTACAAATCTTATTATATATTGAACTCGCTGATTAATTTGTCAAACCGAAAGTTTATTCTATTCAATAAATAATCAAATTACTCGAATTCAACTCAATTAAGGGCTCGAACAATCCTAATAAATCAAGTTTAAATTTTATTTTGAGCACGTACGTTAATTTATTAGCGACTTTTAATTAATTAGTTTACTGTCCTACTCAAAACGTAACCTGAAACTTGGGACATAGATGGATTTTTTTATTTTTTTATTCTATACAGATATCATGGGCTATACAGGACTACTTAGATGGAATCTCTTATTTCCCATCCCACATAATTTGACAAACTTAAGACAGCTGCTTCTTCATTTATTTTCTTCCAAATAAAGATAAGAATGAGTGCTATGTATTGACTAAACACAATGAAACAACTACAGCTAAGATATCTATCTGCATGAGAGACAAAAAGAATCCAAGATTAATATGAAATTAAGTCAAAGCTAGCTCTCATCAAGACATCAACACAATACTTAATATTATATATTACCATTAAGATATAAAAATAATAATCATTAAAATTAGACTATAATTAAATTAGATTATATTTGTAAACCCTGCAGCTCGTGCAGCTGTATAAACCTATTTATTTATTTAATTGATTTATAGGGTAGGTAATGTTTGGAAGCCAAGAAACAGTGAGTGTATATCCAGTGATGAAATAGCAGCAGGCATCAGACATGCATGCTGGAGTATTCTTTCGCGTCTATCGGGGTTTTAGGGCATTGTAGGTGGACGACTTATTGCCAAACATTTCCTTATTATTATACTGAATTGATAAGTAGGAATCTTTATTAATTAACTAAGAATAAATTAAGAGAGCGTGCCTCGTGATTAATGCTAGGTTTTGGATAATGTTTTGAGGTGCATGTATTGTATTTGTTTGCACTACAAAAAAAAAAAAATGAGCAATTGGGACGGAAACCAAACCGTCCCTAACAGAGAGCGAAATTCGTCCCAGACCACTATTTGGGACGGTTTTGAACCATCCCAAAGTCGTCCCAATTAGTGGTGTCGCAAATGGGATTTTTGCGACGGAAATCATCTTTTTGTCTCAAATTTTTTTTGCAACAGTTTCATCCGTCCCAAAGTGAATTCGATTAATATGTTGATAACCAAATTTGCGATGGTTTTTATCCGTCCCAATTTTTGTTGCGACAGTTTCATCCGTCCCAAAGAGAATTCGGTTAATGTTGATAACCAAATTTGCGACGGTTTTGAACCGTCCCAAAATAGTATTTACAATGGTTTTTATCCGTCCCTATCACAATTGTCTCGTGATTCTGAATCTTAAAATAGGATTGACCGTAGCCGTTGGATCTAGATTACTATTTTAAATTTGTTTAATTTCATTGTTTGGCTGTTGAACATCTAACACCATTGTTTCTTTTTTCTTTTCTTTTTTTCTTTTTTTTCCCTTTCTTTCTTTGAGGAAAGTCGTGTTAGATTCTTGGCTATACAAATTGGGGGAGGGGGAGATAAGAGGGTTATTTTATGGGAAAATTATCTAAAATTCTCCGAGTTTAAAACTTTAAACTATGAGGATCTTGACATTTTCAAATTCTTTCAATTATTTGTTACGTTAAAAATATCCTTAATTTGACCAAGTGATATAAAGTGCTTATGTGAGGGACTTATGGCTATATATATATATATATATATAAATTTCTTATTTTATTAATTGTAAATTAAACTAATAGTGTTCATATGCAGGGCCGACCCTGAGCTAAAGCCATTAAAGCAAAAAAATATAGGCTCCCAATTTCTTACAAAAAAAATATGGCCCCAAAATTTGAATGTTCTTCCAAAAAAATATGGCTTTAGGCCCCTAATTTCTTGCAAAAAAAAAAAAGAAAAAGAAAAAAAAAAGGGCCACACTAACGTAAATCCCTATAGTATGAATTTTTTTTTCTTTATATTATACTTTTATGGTTATGTTTTGTTTCCAAAAAATTAATAGAAATAAATTACTTCAAAACTCTAAATCTTTGAAAAAAATTTCATGGTGAAGTTAAAAAATATTGATAATTATGGCCTCATTTTATGCCCTTACTTATAGGGCCCTCGGTTTCTCAAGGCTAGCCATGTTCATATGATTGATGAATTAACATGCTCATAAAGGCTTGGTGGTTACATGCATAATCTCCAAAAGAAATTTATAATCTTGTTATACTGAAAGGGAAATTCTATTTCATCCATCTATTCCATTCGCTTATTTTCACCCACCTTAATTGGTATTATAATGTATGATTCACATCAATAAAAGTAATTTTTTTATTGTTTTTTTAAATCATTAATACCATTAGTCCATGTTAGATGGACGATAAAAAAAACAAGTGTACTAGATAGATAAAGTAGCATTTTTTGTACTAAAATAAATTAAAATGTATATAAGGCTCTAAAAAATAAAAAAAAATAAAAACCTTGACGGATTCACTGGAATAAATTTTTTATTTTTTATTTTTTTTTTGAAGGAGTAAACAAATTTCTAGAATGTATGGCAGTGCTCATTTCAAAAGCATCCAACGTTCACTTTCCTTAATGAAGATAGAAACACATAAGCTTTTTGGAGAGAGAGAGAGAGAGAGAGAGAGAGAGGGAGGGAGAGAACGGGGGGGGATTGGACCACCGCACAGCTGTTTCCTGTAAGCTTGATCCAGCTAGACGTACTGTGACCTAGACGTTCAAATATTCGATTTCCCCCAGCTCACACGACTCACGAGTAATGTGTACGTTTGTGTGAGTGTATGTATAGTCTTAGTTATTACTTAGTAGGACCTGTCTGATTCGTCTGATCACGGAGCGCTTCTCTCGCGTACACTCACCTCGGATTCTCATTTCTCACTGCATCTCACTCACCTTTCCAATTCAACCCAAACACGCCTTAGCTGACTGCCAGCTAAACAGTCCACGCATCCCAATAAAATATATTTTTATTATAGCTACCTACGTTGCCTCCGCAACATCCAGCCTGTCTTCCCGACATCAACTGCTCTCTCACTTACTTCCGCAACGAGTACCTTTATTTAGATCTTTAGCTCTTTGGCTGTCATACACAAATGATCCAAATTGCAAAGGATACTTTACTTTTAAGGAGCAACACTCGTCTAGACGCGTGAGTATCACTCTTTGTGTTAAAATACTAAATAGTAGGGGGCACGTTAAATTTCAATTTGGAGCCCCAAACAAGTTTTTGAAATTAAAGACTGTATTTTTGTAAGGCGGTTCATATCCGCACTCCACGCTCACATATATAAGGATGAATTTGTAATTTTGCTTTTATATCAAAAAAATTTCAGTTTTATATATTTTGGCATTATGTGCTTATGTAGGGTCAGTTGCAGAACATATTTTAAAAAATCGACTGTTGGTTAAAATACTCATCTTATTAATGTCATGCTTGTAAAAACTTACGATGATCTAATAGGACCGCAAAATTGTGACATTTCGAATACCTGCAAGAAGACAATTTTGCGGCCAGTTTTTTCGGTTTTGTCACGATTTTTGACAGACATTACATTCATAAGATGAATATTTTATTTAACAGTCGATTTCTCAAAATATATTATGCAACTAACCCTACGAAAATGCAGAATGTCAAAATATGTGAGTGTGAAGAGCGGAAGGGGTGGCGTGCACATATTGTTCGTCTTTTTATAATTGTCAAAATTAAAAAGATATAAGTATAATTTAGCATTTCCAATAAACTTCCATTTGGGATTGCCATTCCAAATTTGGGAGCCGACCAAAAAAAGGGTGCTCCAATGGGATGTCATTTATAGCTCTCAAATTTGGCAATAGCACCAATATCTCCCATATTTGAAAAATTATTCGGCAACCGTCATTTTTTCCCAAATATCGTAATCATACTTTCCTCCAATTTAAAGTCCATTGAAATACAATGAAGTCAAGTATGGGAGTTCTCCATTGGAGCATAGTAGTGCCAAAAATGAGAGCTCTCATTTTCGCATTGTAATCATACTTTTCTCCAATTTTAAGTCTATTGAAGTACAATGAAGTCAAGTATGGGAGTTCTCCATTGGAGCACAGAGGTGCCAAATATGAGAGCTCTGATTTTTGCATTGTAGTACTCTCAAATATAAAAATATAAAGTTCAAATGGAAACTTTAAATTGTTATTATGAAAAAAATAAACTTATCAAATAAAAATTAAAACAAAAAGTTGATTAGAGTCAAACTTCTGTAATTTTCAAGTAATCATATGATGAGAAAGAAAGTTTGCAATGTTATTGGCGCGTGGGAACAGAAGCTGGGTAATAGCGTGATATCAGCATTTCTCTCTCTTTTTTCATTAAAGTAAAACGCGTTAGAGTGTACCGTTGGCTTGCTGGCGAAGCCGAAACTCGTAAATGGCAAAACCTTCTCCCACACTCTCTGTCTTTAATGCCTCCAGTCGTCTCGGCAGCTTCACCTCACCTTCATTTAAATATTTTTCAAATTAAAAAATAAATAAAAAATCCCCACCTCGAGCCTATATATAAACCCACTTCCACTTTCTCAAATTCACAGATAACACAAACAATATCATCTTCTTATTCTTCATATTCCTCTTCCTCATTTTTGTTTCAAATTCAAATCACAATGGCTTCTTTTATATCTGCACGACATTTTCTGCAACTTTTCTTTATTATCTCTTTGTTCCATGCCTCTTTGGCTGCAAGAAAACTCAATGAGTTGGTTCAAGATCAGCAGCCTCTTTTAAAATACCACCATGGTTCTCTTCTTTCAGGCAAAATCTCCATCAATCTCATCTGGTATGGCAAATTCAAGCCATCTCAAAGAGCCATCATCTCTGATTTCATCACTTCTGTCTCTACCTCTCAATCTGAAGCCCAACCATCAGTTGCCACGTGGTGGAAAACCACAGAGAAATACTACCACCTCACATCAAAGAAACCCTCTTCTTCTCTCTCAATTTCATTGGGTAAACAAATTCTCGATGAGAGCTATTCTCTTGGAAAGTCACTCACAGAGAAGCACATCGTGGAGTTGGCTTCAAAGGGTGAGCAGAAAAATGCAATTAATGTGGTTTTGACATCTAACGATGTAGCCGTTGATGGGTTTTGCTCTAGCAGATGCGGGACTCATGGGTCTTCTTACAGCTCCAAGAGTGCTCATGTTAAGGGCAAAATTTCCAAATTTGCTTACATCTGGGTTGGTAATTCGGAGACTCAGTGCCCGGGTCAATGTGCCTGGCCATTTCACCAGCCTATTTATGGACCACAGAGTGCACCCTTGGTTGCGCCCAATAATGATGTGGGTCTGGACGGTATGGTCATAAACTTGGCTAGCCTTTTGGCTGGAACCGCTACGAACCCATTTGGAAATGGCTTCTTCCAGGGTCCAGCCGAGGCGCCACTTGAGGCTGCATCGGCTTGTCCTGGGGTTTATGGAAAGGGGGCTTATCCGGGCTATGCTGGGAATTTGTTGGTCGATTCGACGACTGGTGCTAGCTATAATGCGCATGGTGCTAATGGGAGGAAGTACTTGGTTCCAGCTTTGTATGATCCTTCTACATCATCTTGCTCTACTTTGGTATGAAGAAAGGGAAAGTAGCATAGCATCATTAAAAGAATATGTATACATAATCTAGCTCTAGAGAGAAGGAAAAAACATTAGAGAGAGATACTGTTATTCATTGATTTGTTCATTTGTTTTGGGTTATGTGATTTAATAAAAGAAAGGAGCAAATGACTCTAGTTTGCTTTTGAAATTTTAAAAACACTTCTGTTGTTGTCAATTGGTTTGAGTTCCATGGGTGATTCTGCAATTATATATTATTAAGCTCGAGAAGAAGAAGAGCTATGAAGAAGAGAAGAAGAAATGATCTTCCTTGTCTTTTTAATTTGACAATACAGAAGCCAGCTATATATATACAGCCACTATTACAATGAATTAGTTATAACAAAAAGCGTAATTAAAAAGCTAATTAACTAACTAATCTGCAGATTAACAACTAATCATTATTTACAATATTCACACCCTAATATATATCATCTGAATTTTTTGGGCTGGAGGCTTGAAAATTTGAAAGAGATAAATATTAACAATAAGAATGTGTAAGCTTATGATCAGTTGTCAAGTGATTAATTTTAATTTGGACCACCAAAGAACTTTAGGTTTCTGAATTAAAAACGCTTCCCACTGTTCATTAAATATTTTTTTTTTTGCGCCACCAAAGTCCATGATGTAGTAGTTGGCACTCTGAAACCTGCACTTTACTAAACCTACACTTAGACTAGGGCCTGCCAGAACCCTCTGCTCTGTTTCTTGTAGACTTGTCTGGCATGCAACTCCTATAAAATTTAAAAGATTTGTCTAATCGTGGTTTTGTTTGTCTAGACTTATTTGAGCAGTCTAGGGCCTAACTGCTCCTTTATGTTATGTTGCATATAAATGATGGGTCATCCAACCTTACAAACACGAAAGAGGATCTTTGAATGATGTGGTATGATATGAATTATTTGCAGGACGAAGTCAAGAATTTGGTTGAGGCGGGGTGGCATAATTTCAAGCTTTCAAATAGAATTTTCTCAGTAATCAAATAAATGCAAATCGATCAACAACAAAACATCAAATAGTAATCAAATATAATTTTCTGGACAATCAAATAAATGCAAATGATTAACCAAATTACAAATAACTTTCAAATTAAATTTATTTTCTCGACAACCAAACAAACCAAAATCAGCAGTTACCAAACAAGAACGATTAATCATTCAACCAAACAACTAGTATTTAAGCAAATGGAAAAAATAGAAAATATACCACTGTTTTCATCACCAACGTTGCATTTCCTCATCGATGCGACTATGTAAGAGAGATCGATTGACCAAGAGCCTGAGGTAACCTTATGGCAGTGATGGATATTTTGGGTTTGCGCCATGGTTGAGAGATTGACAGAAAAACGGGAATGAGAAATTGAGAGTCTGGGAATGGGAGAGGAAGATGAGAGGATTGAGACTTGAGAGATGGGGCATGAGAGTGGGACAGAACAGAAGGAAGAGAGACGGAAAGGAGCTGGGAAATCTGAAAATATGAAATGGATTTTGAGTGTTTTGACTTTTTTTTTTCAAAATCGAGAATTTGTAACTTTTATATATGTGTGTGTGTGTGTGTGTGTGATGGCAAGAAGATAATTATAAAAGATATGGAGAGTAATATGTATGGAGCTAGAGCTAATAGCAGGTGAAGAAATTGCAGTCACACCCCTATGAATGGCAAAATGGGAAAATTTGAGGGGGGGGCCAAAATAAAATTTTCAAAAATTTGTAAGATTAAAAATAAAATAAAAAAAGTTCAGGGGGGTCCATGGACACCCCTCAACACCGTATAGCTTCGTCCTTGATCATCTGCACATCACCCAAGTGAAAAGCTGGGCATTCATATTATGACACATCATCCAAGCATATCCAAGCCCAAGCAGAGGATCCAGACTCTACAAACACACTATGGAGATTGGAGGCTGAAAATGTTGATGCCTAATGATACCAATGGTTTCTCTATACCAGGTTGTAATTTTAATTTTTTTTTTCTTGGTCAAATAATGGAATATCCTTTTAAGTCACTTGATTAGCCTTGTTAGTGCAAGTGGTGTAAAAGGAAAGAGTTAAAATTAAATTAGATTTAAGAGTGGGATATTTTCCAATGTAACTAAAAGAATAATAATAATACAAATCCCTTTTAATACTAATGGTCTGTTTGGTTCGGAGGAAGAATGGGAGGATGAAAGGGGGAGGAGGGAAAAGTGGAAGGAGGGGAGTTTGGGAGGGTGTTTGGTATGAAAAGAAGGGGAGAAGGGAGGGAAGAATGGACGGGAGAAGGGAATGATCAGCCGCCAAATGGAATCCGTCCGAATTTGGGAGGATGAGGGAATGATGAAGCAGATGTGATGGGGAATCACAACTTTGCACTCTAATTTCTACTAAAACCCCCAACCGTCGGCTATATTTGCTTTCGCCACCATTGATTTTTTCGCCGACACCACTACTATTGTCTCCGGCAAGCAGAAAAGATAACACACACATATATATTCCCACACACAATTGATATATATCAGTTGCTTTCCCTTTCCCTAGTTTTGATTGCCCACTGTTTATGGTTTTGATTGACACAAGTTAGTGAAAGAGGCTTCCGAATTTTTTCCTTTTTTTTTTCTTTTTTTTTTTTATTTTTTTTTTCTTTTTGGAATAAAGCAAACAGAATACCACTTAATCCTTTGAAAGTCAAAATTCCTATTTCTTAATCTTAATTATTTTATTTTTCTTTTAATTTTTAACTTTAAAATCATTTTTAACATTTTAATAAATTATTAAAAACATTTAAAATATATTTTAATATGAGAGGATAAAATTGTAATTCAATTCAATACATCATTTCCTTCCCCGTTGTTTACCAAACAAGTAGAATGAATGAATTCCACTTTCCTTCATCGTACCAAACACACAGGAAGGAAGAAGGATTTCTATTTTCTGAAAAAAGAAAGTTCATTCCTTCTACTTTTCATCCTTCCATGTTTTCATCCCTCCTATCAAACGGAGCATAAGAAATGGGTATGGTATTGCCGTTCTTTTATATGTTTGAATCTAAAAGTTTTCCTTCCCCAAGCTAATAGAAGATTAGCCAATTCCATTAGTTAATGAAGGTATCAATTATGTACCGCAAATGTAATAATAATAATAATAATAATAATAATATCTTATTTTCATATTGAATGAATAGTTTTGTTATTAGGTTACAAGACTTATTTAAGGGATTTATCGGAATCTTTCATGTCAAAAACTAAAAGCAAACCCTTATTATTATTATTATTATTAATGATTCTGACCCTCAAATAAGTCTTAAAAAAGTTAATCTTTCATGTCAAAAACTAGTAATTCTGATAAGGGAAAATTATCTAGACCCTCTAAGATATTGAATTCCATACCAGTAGAGGCTCAGAACACTTTAAAGTTTATCCAAAGATCCCTCCATAATTTTTTAAAGTTAACTTTTTTTATTTAATGGAAGATTTACATTTTTTTTTATTGATTTTAGTGAGAGTTTTATTACCTTTTAAATGGTATAACTATATTACTGTCTTTATGGTAAGTTTTAGAGATTTATTTTAATCCAGATTTTGAATTATAAATAAGATATATCCGTTTTTTCAAGTTAGGATTTTCAATTGTTGGATTAACATACAAACACCATTCGAAACACGAACATCTTGCTGCATAAATCATTTTGTGAATATCACGACTGCCATATCAATTCCCGAATTCACAAGAAATCTGTTGGCTGGTGCTTCTTCTAGCAAACGGCGTCGGAGATGTTTGATAGCTGATTTATTGAAAATCTTATTTTGGGTTGTCTTGTTTCATTTTCCTCTTTCACAAGGTATTATTTCCCTTTATTTCTCTTCATTTTTTTAGACTTTGATTTGAAATATGTTTTCATTCTCATTTTAATTGTCATTTATGGACTTTTTGATAGCAGACCCGCACGTTGTAAATGTGTATTGATATGTCTTTAAAAAAAAAAAGTAAATTTACCTATATATATAAACTACAAAGATTAGTAAATTTACTTATATAAATTTATTTGTTTTATGTTAAAGTTAGAAAAAATATAAATTTACCTGTTTGAAAATATATGCCAATATATATACCCATGCGTATACAAGTTAGGTAAATTTACCTATTTAAAAATATATGACAATTTATACATCTAGGCATATGTATACAAGTTAGGTATATTTACCTAGTTTATAAATTAACAAGAGTGATCAATTTACATGTTTACAAGTGTCAATGACTGCTGATTTGTCAAAGTCAAAGTCAAAATCTCTAATTTAAGGATTTTTTTTTCCATAATAGTTATTGTATATTTGTATATGAATGCTGAATATGGTTATTGGGAACATCAAAAGAAGACTAATTTTGATAAATTTTGAAAATAAAGTTGAATGAAACTTTTCCATTAAGGTTGAATGCAACTTTCTATTATTGGTGAAAACTAATTTTAGTAAATTTTGAAATCTACCCGTAATAAAATAGGGCAATTCCATTAGAATCTAAAAGTTTTATATTTTTTAAAAATCTATTTTTTAGTAGGGACTTTTGGATATAGCATCCTTTCACTCGGGGGTTATTGGTTAAAACCCCTCCTGATAAATACCTCAAATAAATCTTGTAACCTGATAATAAAACTACTCATTTAACATGAAAATATGACATGGCACCTCCTCTGCCACGCAACCAATAATATCAACATATATACTACAATAAAAATTAAATTCAAATCAATTAAATAGTCCATCATGTAACTGATCCTGTTTTAGTAATCTTTTACCAAATAAAAAAATTATTATTTTTAATTATCTAATTCTCCAAGCCTTAATTAACTTTTTTTTTTTTATATGTTTTTAATAATATAATTGAATTAGAATCATAATGCTAAAACTATCAAATTATAGTAATATATTTAGTCGATCAACTTGGTGGGATCATCTCATGGTGGTTTTAATATATTTTCGTAGGATGCCCATATATATAGTCAAACCCACAAGATGTTAATTAAACTCAAATTTTCAAAATTAGACTTATGGCGAGTTTGCATTACTTATTTTTAAAATCATTTTTGAAAATTAAAATTTCATTTGATTTAAGAGATGGAATGATAATCAAATCCTAGACGATTATCTTGAGGGATGATAGGGTGGGTGGCAAAATTTTTATACTCCAACTTTAATTTTGCCGCAATTAATCAGTTCTAGTATGAATATTTTGATACGTGGAAAGTTGGTTCGGAGCATTACTTTAAAAAAATAACTGAAAAAATAACTCCATAAGTGATTTTAGAAAAAAAAAAAAAAAAATGCAAATAGACCCTTATTGGATATATATTTGAATTAAGCCTTGACATAATTAGGTTGAGAAGTTGGGAAAATTAAGAGGAACTTCATTGAAGAAAAAATTAAGAAGAGGGCGCCATCAAATCCTGACCACGATTATGATCAAAAAACAAACCAACCAACCTGACCCCCACCAATGTTGACCATGACAGGCCTCCTTATTTATTACACCCTGGTACGTTATTAATTGAGACCCGTTATAGTCGCACACACCTATGTGCCTTATTTACAAAATTCCAGCTCTAAATTTCAATAAATATTTGAGTGTTCTATTAGAGTTTTTTTCCAAAATGACCGTTTAAAAAAAAATATATACAAGTCTGACCTTCTGTCAAAAATATATACAAGAGTGACCCTTTGACTCGGTCAAACACAATAAACCGCTGTTTCAAACAGCGGTTATTG
>JAESVK010000836.1:897973-908226 GCA_017140935.1 Hamamelis virginiana | reverse complement strand
GAGTCCCACATCGGCTAGAGCAAAACCCTTCAACAGCTACATCAGAATATGTGAGCACAACGTTAATGGCGTCTTTCTGATCACCCTTTGAAGCTAACGTTATGATTTGCTGAGAGGTGAGTGATTTTCCCAAAGAGTAGTTTTCGTCCAAGATTTGAGCACCCAAAGAGAGGGCAAGAGAAGATGATTTGATAGAAGCGGCGGTTTTCCACCACGTAGCATTGTAGCAACAGAGGGTTGGGCCATCGTGGGTTTGGAAGAAGAAAGAGAGGTGATGAAATCAGAGATGGATGGCACGTTGAGAGGGTTGAATTTGCCATACCAGATGAGATTGATGGAGATTTTGCCAGTAAGAAGAGGACCATTATGGTATTGAAAAAGCAGAGGTTGCTGTTGGGCTTGAGTCGACTCAGTGAGTTTCCTCGCTGCCGAAGTGAAATGAAGCAAAGAGACAAGCAGAAGTAGTTGTAGAAGAAGATGGGAAGAAACAAAAGAAGCCATGAGAGAGAATTGCTGATTCTGAATTAATTCAGTGGGTAGTTACTCGGAGAGTGGGAAAGTTGGCTTGTGCCTGGCTCAACAAGTTCGAATTTTTCCTAGGAAGCAAACAGGAGCGAGAGGCGATGAAGTGGCCCATGGAAAGGGGTGGAACCTACTCATGAGCTTCCCGTGCTCGACTCACCGATCCAATTTAGTGAGAGGAACACAGCTCATAATCATGGGCTCGGTACATGGAGACGAAGGCTCTTGCTGGCTGGCCCAAGGGTTTGGCGCATGTGGAGGGGCGGCTAACTGCTAATTAAAAGGGTCGAGTATTGCGTACATTTTGGATCCTCCTTAGCCAATCCAACATTTGCTAGCTGTATGGATATCTATTTATTAGTCCAACAATTGTACATCACCCAACACTTTATCTCGAAATTAAAAACCATCATGACGTGTCGTAATTTAAATAGTGTTTAAAAAAGAGGGAAGCATTTTGAAAAAAGAGACCTCACCACTTAAATCAAAACACATCATGGTGGTTTTTAATTTCGGGTAACATAGTATTTTTCTTATTAGTATTAGTTACTACTATTTGGGAGAGTTTAATTTGGAATATAAGCATGTTTTAATTTTGCCAATAACCTAACTTATTGCCAAAATGATAAGGGTACTTGGGATAGAGTTAGATTTTTATAGAAAGGTAACTAGTTCGAGTATATGGAAATGTATGCATCTCCATCGAAATGTATGCATCTCCATCTGTGAATGTTAGGAATACATTTTAAAGATTATTTATGAAAAAAGTGAGTTATGTGAGACAAATCTAACAGGAAATGTTGCATGTTTATGACCCAAAAAAATGGTATTAATTATGAGGAAAGTTTTAAGGGCATATTTTATCTCCTATTACTATAACTCTTTAAGCATCTTGTATATTTAATTCAACTCTTTAAGCATCTTGTATGAATTTTCCGATATCAAACATATGGATCTCTCCATCGATATATATTCGGATGTAGATTTTTTACTCTTAGTCGAAGAAATACTTATCTTCCACGGGCCAAAAAAGGAAGAAGAAGAAAAAAAACAAAAACAAAAAAACCCCAATGACCCCTAATTTTTTTTGGCAACCAAACAACTCAAAATCAATTAAGGAACTGTTCACAGTAATTTTTCTTAAAAATTTTGATCTAAGAACTCATTTCTGTTAGCATTTTCTAAAATTACTTTTGAAAAAATATCTTTTCGCATATCTTTTTAGAATTATTAACACACTTTTTTTTTTTTCCGTATTTTTTTTGACAGAATGTCAATATATGATGACTAGCCTTAGGGCATCTCCAATGGTGCATCCAAAGCCAAAGCCAAATTCAATTTGAATGCTTTTGAAGCAAAAACACCACTCCAATGGTGCATTCAAACCCTTCCTCCAAATGTGAAGGAGCTACAGTAGGTATTCAAATTTGGGCAAATTTGAAGGAAACTGTAGCAGCATCCAAACTCAAAATTTGGATCAAAAGTCCATACTGCCCTCATCAACCAACAAATGAATGAAGGGTAGTTGATGTAATTGATAAAAATGAATAAGGGTATAAGTGGAAAGAAGGTGGTTGAGCCAAAAAGAAATGGATGCACTATTGGAGCAACTCTATTCAAAGCCAAAGCCAAAGCCAAAAATGAAAAAAACACATTTTTCCTTCAAAATTTGGCTTTTGAAGGAAAAAAAATGGATGCACTATTGGAGATGCCCTTAGCTGTTCAAACGCTGTGTTTAGATTCGGTAGGAACCTACACCACCTCAAAAAACTAAATAAAATAAACGCGTTATCATGTGGTCGTTTCACTCACCTACCTCTCTTTCCCAGTAATTTCTCCCCCAGAAGACTCAAAACAATATATGCATGAACCCTCGTCTCTTCCTCCCTTCTCTCCAAATACATCAATACAATATTACAATCTCATCTTCTTTCTATAATTACTACTACCACTCTCCGAGTTAATTAGTACCCACCGAGTTCAAAATCGATCAGTAATCTATCATATATGGCTTCTTTTCTTTCTTCCCATCTACTTCTAAAACTACTGCTGCTTGTCTCTTTGCTTCATTTCACCTTGGCGGCGAGAAGACTCACTGAGTCGACTCAAGCCCAACAACAGCCTCTGCCATTTCAATACCACAATGGTCCTCTTCTTACTGGTAAAATCTCCATTAATCTCATCTGGTATGGCAAATTCAACCCTTCTCAACGTGCAATCATCTCCGATTTCGTCACCTCTCTCTCTTCTTCCAAACCCACGACGGCCCAACCCTCTGTTGCCACGTGGTGGAAAACCACCGATAAGTACTACCATCTTTTGAGTTCGATGAAATCTTCTTCTCTTGCCCTCTCTTTGGGTGCTCAAATCTTGGACGAAAACTACTGTTTGGGAAAATCACTCACCACTCAACAAATCATAGTGTTAGCTTCAAAGGGTGATCAGATAGACGCCATTAACGTTGTTCTGACTTCCTCTGATGTAGCCGTTGAAGGGTTTTGCTCTAGTCGATGTGGGACTCATGGGTCTTCTTTCAGCTCCAAGAGTGATCATGTTAACGGGAAAATTTCCAAGTTTACTTATATTTGGGTCAGTAACTCGGAGACTCAGTGCCCAGGTCAATGCGCCTGGCCATTCCACCAGCCTATCTATGGACCACAGAGTGCACCCTTGGTTGCACCCAACAATGATGTGGGTCTGGACGGAATGGTCATAAACTTGGCTAGCCTTTTGGCTGGGACTGCTACGAATCCATTTGGAAATGGCTACTTCCAGGGTCCGGCTGAGGCACCACTAGAGGCTGCATCAGCTTGTCCTGGGATTTATGGAAAGGGTGCTTATCCGGGATATGCTGGGGAATTGTTGGTGGATTCGACAACCGGTGCTAGCTATAATGCGCATGGTGTTAATGGGAGGAAGTATTTGGTTCCAGCTTTGTATGATCCTTCTACATCATCTTGCTCTCCTTTGGTATAGAGAAAGGACTAAGTAGTAGTAGTAGTGTAGCATTAGAACAGCAGTTATACAGATGCTTACCTCTAGAGAAAATCGTGAGAGAGATATACTGTGATTCATTGATTTGTTTGTTTGTTTTGGTTCTGTGATTTAATAAAAGAAGAGCAAATGCATAAAAACAAATTATATGATTCATTTATTTAATTTGTTGATACATTCATTTGTTATTCATCATTAAATAATGAAAATTCAAAAAAAATAAATTAAATTCATACCCACCAGTCTGGTATCACCCAAAACCCACCAAAACAATGATTAAAGGAAAAATACAGAATGGCATCACGCAAAAACTAGAGTATCAGTATAACATTGCACGCAGTAATTCAGCAGAGGCCATCTCTAGCTTTGATGATGCTTTGCAAGGATTCAGTCCGTTTGATTTGAAATTTTCTGCATACTGGTTGTATTTTTGTTTGTGTTGATTGTTTCATTTGAAACGAAATGTACAATTTATTTAGAAAGTTTAATTTTAAAAAGTTAGAAATTGATATTACAGCAAATTTGTTAGATAAATGAACTATTTTATATGCTCTAGCATACTTTAATTTGGAGACTCCTTTGATTAAAGGACCATCCTGCACATCAGGTCTTTACTGGTCATCTGCAATTAAAAACCTTTCCAATTATTAAATGGCTAAAGAGTATACTGCATCCTGTTTGCTTCTCTAAACTCAAGATTACTTTTCTAAGGATATGCTATGTTCTTCCATTTTACATTATGATTTATAAGTTTCAAATCGCTTTTAATGTTCATTCTTTGAATGCCCTTCTATATTTTCTTTTTTGACGTATATTTGATCCTACGTTGTTTGCTCCATAACGGTTACAAGTCGTCAATGAATCTATCTCTAGCTAGGCGCTTTACCTTTCGGTATACCTTGCTTTCACCACCAATATAGTGAACTCATAGCTCCAAAAAGGGGGAAGCCTCAGCTCGATCAACTCAAATGACAAAAGCCACTACAGTTTTAGAGCCTTTGTCTCAAGCTGAACTATCAAAATTCAATTTGTAAAATCCCTCTTTGGGGAGGAGGCCAACTAATTAACAAACCTTACAACTTTGGAAATTGCTAAACATCTCAAAAAATTATTCCAAAAGTATATCCCAAATAATGAATAATGTGGCTCTCCTTATAATTAATAAATGAAAGGGCATTGATTCAATTGGTACACTTTTTTGGAAAAAAAATTTGGGACTTATAGCATTGTTCTACAACTTTAGATCCTCAAGTTGTACTTCAAGATGGCAAGCCAACAACTAAAATTTGATTCTGATTTTTTTCCAAAATTGCATTCTGAATTGGAATATATTAATGCCAATAAACACAACTTTGGTCCGTTTGGTTCTAATATTTCTGTATAAAACAACCCTTTTTTCTATGTACTTACCATAAGATGAGTTACCAAAGAACTTCCATATAATTTTTTTTTCCCTATGCATATTCCTTCAAGAAAATTACTTCTCTGAAAATGCTAGTTAAGGTCCCAACCCAGGTCTCTGGATTCAAAAGAGAATGTGGACATGTGGTGATCCAAAAATCACAGTATTTATATAATTCAAAGGTAAACCAGAGTCATTTGCTCTACTTTATTAAATCACTGAACCAAAACAAATAAACAAATCAATGAATCCCAGTATCTCTCTCTCACTATTAACTCTAGAGCTAAGAATATGTATATTCTGCTAATACTACCCCTGTTCTAATATATAATGCTATACTACTCCTTACTCCTTTCTTCATACCAAAGTGGAGCAAGATGATGTGGAAGGATCATACAAAGCTGGAACCAAGTACTTCCTCCCATTAACACCATACGCATTATAGCTAGCACCCGTTGATGAATCCACCAATAATTCCCCAGCGTAGCCCGGATAAGCACCTTTTCCATAAACCCCAGAACAAGCAGATGCAGCCTCTAGTGGTGCTTCAGCCGGACCCTGGAAATAGCCATTTCCAAATGGGTTGGTAGCAGTCCCAGCCAAAAGGCTAGCCAAGTTTATGACCATTCCGTCCAGACCCACATCATTGTTGGGTGCAATCAAGGGTGCACTCTGTGGTCCATAGATAGGCTGGTGAAATGGCCAGGCGCATTGACCCGGGCACTGAGTCTCCGAGTTACCGACCCAGATGTAAGCGAACTTGGAAATTTTCCCGTTAACATGAGCAGTCTTGGAGCTGAAAGAAGACCCATGAGTCCCACATCGGCTAGAGCAAAACCCTTCAACGGCTACATCAGAAGATGTCAGAACAACATTAATGGCATCTTTCTGATCCCCCTTTGAAGCTAACATTATAATTTGCTGAGTGGTGAGTGATTTTCCCAAAGAGTTGTTCTCATCCAAGATTTGAGCACCCAAAGAGAGGGCGAGGGAAGAAGATTTCATTGAATTGATGAGGTGGTAGTATTTATCAGTGGTTTTCCACCACGTGGCAACAGAGGGTTGGGCTGTCGAGAGATTGGAAGAAGAAAGAGAGGTGATGAAATCGGAGATGATTGCACGTTGAGAAGGGTTGAATTTGCCATACCAGATGAGATTAATGGAGTTTTTTCCAGTAAGAAGAGGACCATTGTGGTATTGAAAGAGCAGAGGCTGTTGTTGATCTTGAGTCGACTCAGTGAGTCTTCTCGCTGCCAAGGTGAGATGAAGCATAGAGATAAGCAGAAGTAGTTGAAGTAGATGGGAAGAAGCAAAAGAAGCCATGATAGATTTGGTGATTGATTTTGAACTCGGTGATCGAGTAGTAACTCGGAGAGTGATGAAAGAAGGAAGATATATTAGCAGATTGTGTTGTTTGGGTTGAGAGTGAAGAGAGGAAGAGATGCAGGGTTCATATATATAGTGTTTGGAGACTTCTTGGGCAAGAAATTACAAGGAAAGAGAGGGAGAAAGTAAGAGAAGAAGAGAAGAGTTAACGCGTTGTTGTTTTTCAAGTGCTGTTGCTTTCAACGGAATCTTATGCAGCGTTTGAATATGCAGCTAATGATGGGTATTAAGACAGCCCGCGGCCTCTCCTTAGCATTTAAACTGAACCTTGCTCCCTTGTCCTTGTCCCTGTCCTTGTCCCAAACTGTCTGCCCTCAAATGGTTATTATATAGTAATACTATATATATCCTAAAAGTTTGTTTAAAAAAAACATCTCAAATGAATCCTAACTCGATCAATTGGAACAAATATTTCGAGAAACCGACCGTTGGATTTGATGTTTCACTTATACTTATCATGAATGCAAAAAATCACTTTGATCTAATTGACATTTATTGCAATTTTGAAAAAAAAATTATAAAAAATAATGAAAAAAATGTGAAAAGCTATCACAGTCTATGTTTTGAAAAATCAACCGTTAGATTAATATGATTTTTAACATTCTTGATACCTATAAGTAGAGCATCAAATCCAACGGTCAATTTTTCAAAATAAATATTCCGAGTTGGTCAGATGCACAGGATATGACAAAAAAAGGATGAATAGAATTGTAAAAGTGAAAATATATGCCCATAAACTGTAATGCTATTGGCGTAAAAAAAGGGAAAAATACCAACATACTTGTTAGGCAAATAATATAATTACAACAATTCCAATTAGAATTGTGCAACAAAATTAAGAAAAATTAGTGGGATCAGGCTAAATTTGTGGAAATAATTAAAATGTTTTCAAAATGTACAAGTGATGATGAGGGTCTGATGAAGATCACATGAATATTTTATTATTATTTTGTAATTTTCGGATTTTATTATTGTAGGAGTTTATTTTCTTATTTTTAATATTTTTTAGGCTTCTAATAGTTAATTTTGGGTCCCTATGGGATACTATAATAGGTAGGGTCAATTTAAGCAAGTTTCTAGGTGTTATTAGGATTTTATGAAGCACTAAAATATAGCATAAAGCACAAATCCAGGAATTAATATTTATTTCTATTTTCTAGCTAGGGTTTCTAGGGTTGATCTTGTTGACTGTTCAAATTTTAAGGTCTTGACTATTCAAGAAGTGGTGGATTATGATTTTATTGGGGTTGAGCAATTTCTCTCAATTCATTGGGTTGATAAAGTTCAACTTTTATTTTATTTGAAGATTAATTCAAGGAAGCTGCGGGTTTTGAATATTGGATGGAAATTGTCTATCCGGAGAGCAATTAATCCAAAATCTTCTAAGTACCTATTCAAGTGGACTGGACGACATCAATATCTTATTTCTGGCGAGGAGTCGGCGAATTCGAGAACGAATTCTCTCCAACATTTGGAGAATGATGAAGATCACATGAATATTTTATTATTATTTTGTAATTTTCGGATTTTATTATTGTAGGATTTTATTTTCTTATTTTTAATATTTTTTAGGCTTCTAATAGTCAATTTTTGGTTCCTATGGGATACTATAATAGGTAGGGTCAATTTAAGCAAGTTTCTAGGTGTTATTAGGATTTTATGAAGCACTAAAATATAGCATAAAACACAAATCCAGGAATTAATATTTATTTCCATTTTCTAGCTAGGGTTTCTTGGGTTATTTCCTTTTATTTCAGGTTTACCTATTTCAGCAGTATTAGGATTTTTAAGCTTTGTTTTAGTATAAATATGCTTGTAACTACCTTGGCAAAAGGAGTTGATGAATTAATAAGAATTTATTTGAGAGTTTTCACTCTTTTCCCTAAGTTTCTCTCTTTGTGAAGATCGAGTACTTGGATGACTATTTTTCTGGCACTGTCTTGATGACGCGTCAACAAGAATTTGGAAAGTTGCTCGTTGTTGGTGAGCTTGTCTTCAATATTCCGCTACATCAGGGTCCAAAATGTACGCAATATTACGTACGCCATACTCGACCATTTTAATTAGCAATTAGCCGCCCCTCTCCTCTCCACTGGCACCAAACCGTTAGCCAGCAAGAGCCTTTGTCTCCAAGTACAGCGCCCATGATTGTTAGCTGTGTTCCTCACTCAATTGGATCGGTGAGTCAAGTACGGGTAACTCACGAGTAAGCGCCAACCTCTAAGTCTATGGGCCTCTTCATCCACTCTCTTTCCTGTTTGCTTCCTAGGAAATATTCAAACTTGCTGCGCCGGCCAACTTTCCCACCTTTTCTTGGTAACAGTTAAAGCTCTTCATTTTTTATCCTTTGTACATGTGCTTATTGTATTATATTATACTATTTGTTGAATATATTCTCTTCTCCAAAGTCTAACTCTAAAACACTATAAATATGAATCCTCAATCTCTTCACTCTGTTCCCAACAATACAGTCTCATCTTCCTCCTTTCGGTAACACTACCACTCTCCGAGTTAATTAGCACTCATCGAGTTCAAAATCGATCAGTAATCTATCATATATGGCTTCTTTTGTTTCTACCCATCTACTATTTCTACAGCTAGTCCTTCTTGTCTCTCTACTTCATTTCACCTTGGCAGCAAGAAAACTCACTGAGTCGACTCAAACCCAACAACAGCCTCTGCTTTTTCAATACCATAATGGTCCTCTTCTTACTGGCAAAATCTCCATCAATCTCATCTGGTATGGCAAATTCAACCCTTCTCAACGAGCCATCATATCCGATTTCATCAACTCTCTCCTCTCCCAAACCCACGATGGAGCAACCCTCTGTTGCCACGTGGTGGAAAACTACCGATAAGTACTATCACCTCATCAATTCAATGAAATCTTCTTCTCTTGCCCTCTCTTTGGGTGCTCAAATCTTGGACCAGAACTATTCATTGGGAAAATCACTCACCACTCAGCAAATCATAATGTTGGCTTCAAAGGGTGATCAGAAAGACACCATTAACGTTGTTCTGACCTCATCTGATGTCGCAGTTGAAGGGTTTTGCTCTAGCCGATGTGGAACTCATGGGTCTGCTTTGAGTTCCAAGAGTGCTCATGTTAAGGGAAAATTTTCCAAGTTTACTTACATCTGGGTTGGTAACTCGGAGACTCAGTGCCCGGGTCAATGCGCCTGGCCATTTCACCAGCCAATCTACGGACCACAGAGTGCACCCTTGATCGCACCCAACAATGATGTGGGTCTAGACGGAATGGTCATAAACTTGGCTAGTCTTTTGGCTGGAACTGCTACCAACCCATTTGGAAATGGCTATTTCCAGGGTCCGGCTGAAGCACCACTAGAGGCTGCATCTGCTTGTTCTGGGGTTTATGGAAAAGGTGCTTATCCGGGCTATGCTGGGGAATTATTGGTGGATTCAACAACGGGTGCTAGCTATAATGCATATGGTGTTAATGGGAGGAAGTACTTGGTTCCAGCTTTGTATAATCCTTCTACATCATCTTGCTCCACTTTGGTATAAAAAAATGGCTATGGCATTATTAGAACAGGGGTGGCACTAGAAAAAATAATGAGGGAGAGCTACTGGGATTCATTAATTTGTTTATTAGAACAGGGATGGTATACAGTTGCTCAGCACTGCAGAAAATAATGAGAGAGATACTTGGATTCATTGATTTGTTTATTTGTTTTGGTTCTGTGATCGATTTAATAAAAGAAGAGCAAATGACTCCCTGTTTGTTTGATGCTGATTTTTTTCCGAAATTGCATTCGTGTTCGCATTATTGTCCATAAACACAACTTGCACGGATTGTTTGGTTCCTAATATTTCAGTATAAAACAACCATTTTTCTATGTACCGACCATTTGAATTATCAAAGAACTTCTTTCCATGTTGATGTGTCATGCTTTGAGTGGTAAGGTCTCTCATCTCAAATTATTTT
>JAESVK010000836.1:846774-862973 GCA_017140935.1 Hamamelis virginiana | reverse complement strand
GTGGGACAAAAATCGTTGAGACAAGGCTTGTATAAACCTCCTTCCATTTTCGACAGAGGCAAGCATTGTGCAGCACTGCACTCCTCCAAAAATGGAAGAAAACGATCAAACAACACAAACATCCCCCAAAACCCCTTCACCACCACCACCCACATGCTGCCCACAACCCACCGCCATCACCAACACCAACACCTGCTGCAATTGCGGCGGTGTCATCACCTTTGCACCACCACCAACATGGTCTGAAATCTCCCCACCACCCAACTACCGCCCCATTCGTGCTCCGGCCATAAACATCCCACCCAATCACTCTCAACAAGCCATTATCCTCGCCCCTGTTCCTCAATCCCAAAAAGTCCATGTTATCTCTCCACCTTTCAACTTCCAAACACCCATCAAAATAATCCAATCCGTCGACGATCTCCGCCGTTTCCACGACTCCGACACTCTGAAGAACTTCCTCGGCTTCATCGTTGCTCTCTCCGAATCAGTTCGCGGCCACAAGCTCTCCGACTCCTGTCACCAATCTCCGACGATCAACTCCATTATCTCAATCCTCAAAACCCTAATTCAATGGGTCGATGAAATCCCTCCGGTTCAGCAATCAGCTCGGTATGGTAATTATTCGTTTAGGGTTTGGCACAATAAATTAACGGAAAATTGCGAGTCGTTGATGCTTGAATTTCTCCCGGAGGAACTCCGGCCGGCGACTGTAGAAATTGTGCCGTATTTCGATGATAGTTTCGGTAATTCGAGCCGGATTGATTACGGGACAGGTCACGAGACCAATTTTGCGGCATGGCTGTATTGCTTGGCTAGATTAGGGCTTATTAAGGAAGAGGATTATCAGGCTGTTGTTTCTAGGGTTTTTGTGACTTACCTTGAATTAATGAGGAAATTGCAGTTGGTTTATTGCCTTGAACCTGCGGGTTCGCATGGAGTTTGGGGTCTTGATGATTACCATTTTCTGCCTTTTATTTTTGGGTCTTCACAGTTGATTGATCATAAGTATATGAAACCCAAGTCAATTCACAATCAGGATATTCTCGATAATTTTTCGAGTGAGTACCTTTATCTCTCTGGTATTGCGTTTGTGAAGAAGGTGAAGAAGGGATTGTTTGCTGAGCACTCGCCTTTGTTTGATGATATTAGCGGCGTTCCTACATGGAATAAGGTGAATAGTGGGTTGCTTAAGATGTATAAAGTGGAGGTCTTAGAGAAAGTTCCGATTATGCAGCATTTCCTATTTGGGTGGCTCATCAAATGGTATGGTTTTTTTTTTTTTTTTTTAATCTCTTCTGAGCGATTAACCTAGTAAGTATATCGTGTTTTTGAATTGCTGTGAACAATATCAGTATTTGAATGAGATATTAGTTTAATGGGGATTGCGTAGATTTCATATAAGGGGTTCATATAAGCATCGCCCTGAAATACAATTAGTAATTAGACAACAAATGTACAAGATGTGTATTTTGATGAATTCCTTGCATGCTTGTAATGCTGTGCATGTAAATTGATAAATTTGAATGTAGAAATGGAATGTGAACCGTAAAATATAATGCCTTTAAGTTGTGTTGCTTGCCTTGTCATTGTTGTCAGATGTCACTTTGTTGTTGTTAGTACCGTTAAGTGCAGGTAGGGTAACCATTGTCGATTGCAGTTATATTTATATATGTGTTATTATTACTATTGCAAGTGTGATTAAGAAAGGAGCATGGAGAGATAGATGTGAGGAAAGTCTAATGAAAGTCTATGGCTTACTTCCGTTAGATATGGTTCTACTTGCAAAAACACGAGCATTTGATGGTAATGGCATTATTTGGGCTAACTATTTGTTGTTGGCTGATCCATCTTGAAGATTAATTAATGACTGCAACCTTGATCTGAGTTTGGACTAACCCAAACTCAAAATACCTCATCTTGTCCAAACTTTAAGCTGAACTAGTGAGTATTAGGCCACACTTGGCGCAAGCTGCTGCAGTGCTTGAGTTGAGTCCAAACTGGAAACAAGTTGAATCAGGATAAGACAGGGAGTCTAGCATGACAACTCCTTGAGGGTTGATAAATTAGTCTAGTGAGATTCTGGAATCTGGACCCTCATTTTGCAGCAACTTTCAGCACTCTAACCACTTTAGTGATCATCCCACATTGATAAGCAGATGCAAAGTCAACTAATTGCTGCCTTGACCGCTCTTTTAGTAACAGGCAGGGGCATACCTTGAACATGATATGTGACCACCTCTCACAGATGACACAGAGGTGGAGGGACTTTGAGCACTACCTCTTGTTTCTTGCTCAAATTCCTTACCTTAGGTTCCCGTATAAGGCCAAGTGCTGCCTCTGTCTTGCTAGATGTTGAGCATAGAGATCTTACCTTTGAATGCTTCTGCCTTGCCCTGCCATCTGGCACTCATAAATCTTCGACATTATCTCCTCACTCACAAGGCTTACTTGGTTACCTGATGGACCCCTCGATTGCTTTCTTCTTATGAGATCCGCTTGGCTAGATTGCTCCCTCCTCCTTGCTGAGTTACCCATAACCTCTTTCATCCAAAGGGCAATCAAGAGCCGAGCTTTGGTTGATCTTCTCCTGCACTTTCCTACTGGCAATATGAGCTGGTTAATGATTTTCATCAAAGCAAGGATCTTGAGGTCTCCTCCTTGGTAGCACAAGACAATGTGCATTGCATGAACTTTGCAGGCTCCTTGATTGGAATAAGTTTTTACAACTCAGATGGCTTCTCAATCTTTTTCTCCTTAGCTTGCCTTCACTTGCTTGAACAAAGTGGTTGAGTGCTACACTCTAATAATTGGCTGTCTGTCTCTGCTCTCCAAACATGTGCCTTCTGACTTTTCCTTCAACTCTAACCTAAGTGTAAAGCTGGCCAATGAGGAATATGTCATTCTAGAAACCTCCCCGGCACCATACTGAGCTATTATTCAAAGAGTCATGGATATGATTGAGTCACCAGTCAGAATTTTCTCACAAAATTCCCCACGTTTAAAGGTGTGAAACTAGCTCAGCAAACTAAAATTTAATACCTTGATACAACATTTTACTTTTGGTATTTTTGCAGGTGATATAGCTACCGCGCATTTGTCCATTTCCCTCTTCACCTAAGCCCTTGATGAGGAATATAGTTACGATTGTGACAAAGGAAGGAAGACACCTGGATGCTATTTCTAACCATATTATTGAATAAACTTAAATACATGGGAGATTATACTGACTGTGTTTAGGTTGATATCTATGACAGATATGGAAGAGGATGGATGTTTGATACCAAAATTGATGCACAATGAACAGATAGAAATAAGTTTGTTGGACAGGATTACTGCTGTTGCCTCTGAACATAAGTTAATTCAATTTGTTGCTTTAACTTTACTCGTTTTTGTGCTCGGTTTAAACTTGGATTGGGCATAGACAGTTCCTTACTTTTGGTGTTGCACATTTAAATTTATACAAAGCATGAGTATTCTTTGATACTATCATGATTGGATTTGCTTGATGGCTGCATAAATTTCTTTACCACATCACATGCTAGTATAGTTGGTTTCTGCTGTGTAATTAAAGGATTATCTGTCATCATGGCTAAGGTTGATGTTAGTCTTCTTGTTTAATAAAATTGATAAACTATTGATATTTGTTTCGTTTTTCTTCCTTCTTCAGGGAGTAAGATGTGTGTATTAGCTCTTACACCTAAACATTTGCTGCAGAACATAGAGAGATCGCTTTCAACCAGCAGCTCTTACATGGGTTACAAGAGTCTACGCTATTGAACTAGAAATGCATACCTTTTGGTGGTATACATTCTTTAAATTGCCTCTCTTTTTATCTTTGCCATGCAGATGCAGTCATCTGTCACTGCCCCTTTTTGTTTGTTTACTACTTTAACTATCTTTGACATCTTAATGGAAGTTGAGCAGCTTTCTTTGATATATCTGCTAAGGAGCAAGTAATTTATAAGTTCTTACATAGGCACCGTTTGGATTTTTTTTTATAAGTACTTATTTGCTTTTTTAAAAATTTGCAATATATAATTTCTTAGAAAAATTTAAAAAAAAACAAACAAGTACTTATAAAAAACAATCCAAACGGTCTCCATAGTGCGCACGTGTTAGTGATGGTGAAAGAGCATAGCCATGAACTTGCAAATAGATTTTCAAGTCCCTAACTTACATTGATTTGTGGGTATATGGAAAGACAACAGTATGAAAATTGTAGATGTAATTGAAATTACTTAACCAAGCCACCCAGTAAAGCTCCAATTAGCAGGCAGACCAATAGGACTGATGAAATTTACGAAGATGGGTAGAATTTTACTTTTTAACCGCTGTGGAATATGTGATGTAGAATTCAAATTTGAATAATTTGCTACTTAAAAAAAAAAAAAAAATCGTTTGTTCGTTCAATACAAACTACCTTTTAGAAAATAAAGAAATGATTTTTCCAAGGCTTAAATCATTATCATAGAAAGCGAAAATTGGAAGATGGCTGAAAAAAAAAAGTAAAAGTTAATCCAACAGGGAACTGTCACAGCTGGTGGCAATAATAAAATTAGACCAAACAAGTGGAATAAAAGGACTGGCCCCTGTCACCCTTTTACCCTCTGCCCAAAAAGTACCCTGATTCTGTTCCCATTGCTGAGTGCCAAGTTAAAGAGACACTCCATCAAACCTTTTGGAGTGACAAAAATGCCCTCATTTGCACTTCTCATTCCCTTCCAAAGTTTTAAACTTTGAACTAACCCATATCAATTTTGGTAACATTTATCACCAGTTGGGTTCTAACTCAACTCAACCCTAGTGAACTTGGGCATCTTTCTGAAAAAGTAAAGTGGAAAGAAGGAAATATTTAAGACCTATTTGAAAAAGAAAATTTTTGTGAAACTATTTGAAAATTTGTAACAGGCTAGCTTCAGACATTACTTGTCTTTTATTTAAATGAGTTGCACATTACTTACTTTTAAATAAATCAAACCTCAGCTGAGTTGAAAAAGGAAAAGTGCATTTATTATGAAATCAAAATTAGGAAAAAACAAAGGAAAAATGGTCATTCTCGTAACTTTTTACAGTAACTTTTCTCCCATTGATCATTCTAGTCATAGTTATCAAAACCAGACCGGACATCGACCCGAACAAGAGGCCGGGCGGTACGGTCGGACCGGTGATATAATTAAATAATTAAAATATATATATATATATATATGGAAAAAAAATCTAAGCTAACACATCATAAATATGTATTTCTAACATAAACACTCTTCTAGTCTAATACTTCAATTATTATTATTATTATTTTTAAAAAATCCAATTTTCTAATTGACTTTGATTATTATGCCAGTGTACACATGTACCATATTAGTACATTACATTAACAAGCATAAGAAAGCACAAATTAAAAGCACAATTAAAGAGTATTTCATTTTAATTGATGTCCATATATAAACATAATGTAATGAATAATAAAACCCCTCAAATTATAAGTGATTATGTTTGAAAAAATTGGAAAATTGGTCATTTCAATCATTTTTTTAAGACCCTTAAAAAACCGTCCGGTTCACAAAAACCCGCCCGGGTCACATGGTTCACTAAAATCCGGCCGGGTTGACCGGTTTTCTATGGTTTTTTGACTTAAACGGTCCAATTGCTAACCCAGCCCGGTTCTATGGCCGGTTCACCGGTCCGACCGGCAGGGCCGGTCCGGTTCTGATATCTATGATTCTAATCCTATTTGTTAACATGATGGGAGCGCATATTAACCATTCAGTTAAAGAAAAATTGTGTATTTTTACTGTTTTTTATTTTCATTGTCATGAAGTGTATTTTTATTGTCCTTGTATTTTCACTATCCTAAAGAGTATTTTTACTGTCCTTATATTTTCACTGTCTTTAGTGTATTTTCATTGTTGGGTGTATTTTTATTGTCATGGGTTTATTTTCACTATCTATTTTTAGGTTTTTTACTATTTTTTTTTCACTGTTTTTTTTTTTTTTTTATAGATTTTCATTAAGCTTTTTTGGGTTTTCATTTCATTTTTATAGATTTTTATTGTGCTTTATTGTATTTTCACTACATTTTTTAAATTTTTACAGTAGGTTTTTTTTATAGGTTTTTGCTATATTTTTTCATTAAAAAAAAAAATACTCACAATGAATAAAATATATACTCATAGTCAAAATACTCACAGTCAAAATAGTGAATATGATGAAAACACAATGACGTTTTCACTATGTTGAGATTTTTACTGTGTCCAACGTTTTTACTGTTGGACAGAAAATGGAAACGGAAAAGAAAAAGATCGCAAGACCCCTAACACCGCTCAAAAACAAATTAGGCAAACTTATTTTCAACTAATCAAGTTTTTGTATTTCCCAAACAATTCTTTATTTTCTAAATCAATTCAATCAAGTTGTCCTCGAGATCACTTGAGCTTGAGTTCATCATATCACCAATCCATGATATATAGAGTAGTTGGGCTCCCCTTGCATTCCAAAATGTTGACATTGGACAAAAAATTTCACCAAGTAGCCAAAATTTATTTTACGTGTTGATTGTAGCTATGAAAAACTTTAAATTTTGAAAGAATGATGTATAATGGATTTGGTTAGCATTAAGTCATTGCATAAGCTTATCTCAAAACCAACTCATTTATAAAAGAGACAAATTAAAACTATAAATATTCACATCGCTAAATAAAATTAAAACTCTATCAATTCACCTGATTAAATTTGATTAAACATAAACTAAAGTCAATGGTGTACTGATCTAATGGCATGTATTTTTTTATGGGAAATCTATCCTCACTATTGGGTGAGAGATCTTTGATTCGATTATATAGAAGTGCATCGATACTCATTTGTTAGAATTGAAGATTTAGAGCTAATGGTAGCTTCTTTTGCTAGGCAAAACCAAAATATAAATTACAATTAAAAAATGAAAGAGAGGAAATTAAAATGGAAGCTCCAAGATACTTAAGGAATGTTTGGTAAACATAAATATTTGGTCAAATGAAAATGAGTCCAATAAGTTTTAATTTCATTATTGTTTGGTGGGTTTTCCTTTTTCTATAGATTATCCAACTATTATAAAAAATAAGTCATAAATACAATTTTTTTTAAACTAATTATTATTTAGATTGGAAAATGCTGCTTCACCCACCTATTTCACCCATCTTTTATCCCATCTCACGTTGACTAATCGTCTTTATGATCTTGAAAAAATAAAAATGTAACTTTTATAACTGTGAACCACATTTCATATGCCAACTAAGATGGATGGTAAAAGACGGGTGAAATATAATTTTTTAAAACGAACTATTATTTAGACTGGAAAAAGCTACTTCACCCATCTTTTACCCCATCTCACGATGACTAATCGTCTTTATGATCTTGAAATGATAAAAATGTAACTTTTATAACTGTGAACCACATTCCATGTGCCAACTCAGATGGATGGTAAAAAACAGGTGAAATAGCATTATTTCGTTTAAATTACTTAAAAATGAAACAACATTAAAAGATTACATTCAACCAATGTTATCAAACCACGACCGGCTCGGCCGGTTGAACTGGGAACCGATCACCTCTTCAGTTGGTTTAACCCACAAAAATCCATTCGATTGAAAAACTGATCTCTTTTGCAAAACCCGATCAATTTGGCGGTTGAACTGATCAACCCGGTTAAAAGAATCAGAATTTTTTTATAAAAAAAATGCACTAAAATGACTAAAATAGTCTCAATCTTTTTAAAATCTCTTAAAGCCAAGAAGGCTAAAAAGGTAATTGTGATAAAATTACTTGAAAGTCTTAACCATACAATCTTTCATATTTTTTCAACGAACCCATTCAGTTTTGCCCTGTTCACTAATGTGCACGCTCTCTGAAACACAGTGTCCAAAGGTTAGAAAGTCAGATACGGATACCATTGGAACCATGAGCTTCAAACTCCATTAACTTTGGTCAATAAGCTTAAACATTAAACACTCTGCTTAACAAACCCAGCCCATCTCATATGGGTCAAAGATCACTAGTTGGAAGTTGTAATCTCTCTCTCTCTCTCTCTCTCTGTATATACACATGTGCAAATATCTACTGGCCACCTCTGACCCTTATCTTTCAGAAAACATAAATATATAATTCCAATGCAATTAAAAACTCTCTCTCATTAACATCAATTTTGACGGTTTGGAGTGTCACAATAAAACTTCCCATTTGTCATTCTATTCTCATTTCTTCTCACCTATAAATATATCTACATATACACTCTTTTTTTAATCCTCTCATACGAGTTGTTGCTTTTACTCTTGTTTTTACTCTTGTTCTTGGTGGTGTTGGCGGGTGGTTGCAGCTTGCAGTGCAAGCTGTAGGGGTGAGTAAGCAGGTCTAGTTTTGTAGCCTTTCTTTTCCTTCACCGATCTCTTTTTTTCCCTCTCTCATCTCTTTCCCATCTTTTCCCCCTCCTTTTGTGGCGGATAATTCGGTGAGTTTTTGCATATATCCAAAGGAAAAA
Source organism: Hamamelis virginiana (assembly GCA_017140935.1). NCBI lineage: Eukaryota > Viridiplantae > Streptophyta > Magnoliopsida > Saxifragales > Hamamelidaceae > Hamamelis > Hamamelis virginiana. The sequence continues at coordinate 854,461 of JAESVK010000836.1, read as the reverse complement.
AGCAAAGACTGTGAACCAAAATCTCACTTCTTTTGGGTTTTTGTAGTTCATATTAGGTGTCGAAGTAACTGAAATAGTTAAAAAGATTTTATTTTATTTTATTTTCTCAACAGTTTTCTGTAACAGAAACTGCAGTGACTTGGTTTATCTCCTTATTCTGTTTTTCTCTCAGCTCTTGGGTTTTGATTTCTTGATCGGCTTCTCAACTCTGTTTATGAGGAAATCAGTTGCTTGAGAGGTTTGTTGTTTTATCTTCTTTCTTTCTTTCTCTTTTTTGCCTTTGGGATTATTTCTATGATGAGATTTCTTGCATGTGTTGTCTTTTCTCTGCTTCTTCTCACTCGTAATGATTTCCCTGTGCATTTTCCCATCTGGGTATGCTTGATTCACAAAGCTGTTTTCTTTTCTTGCTTTGATTCTGGTTTACCTGTCAAGATTGCTGATTCTTGGCGATTGTAGGTTTCTTTTTCTTAAGAAATGTCGGTACTTTGTAATTATCGAAAACAAGTTTTTTTTAATTAATTTTTCCTTAGAAAGAGCTTCAATTATGAATTATGGATTTTCCCTCTCTGTTTTTGTTTTTATGTATCTGTAATCTGTTCTCACGGTGTACTCCATCGTTGTTAATGGGATTTTCTTTCCTTTCTTTCTTTTCTTTTTTCCTTCAATGGCCTGCTTATTATAGCATTACTGGTTTTATTTTCATGGGTATGGTGAGCTCTTGTCACTTTCCATTTCTTTTCTATTGCAGTGGAATTTTCTGTTTATTTTTTCTTCTTGTGATCCTTTTGCTCCCATTATGTTTGGGTCTTGATTGCGTAGCCTCTGTTTGGATCTCGGGAAAGAACAAGGAAAAGGAAAGGAAAATTGTGAAATTTGCTTAGAATTAAATTCCTTTCTAAGCATTTTTCTTCCCTCAACTTTTCCGAGTTCCAAACAGAGGCTTTTAATGTTTGCTATCTGGGTTTACATGCAACTCAAAAATAGGCCGTATCCCCCCCTCAGAGACTAATTTTGAAACTCTCTTTTTTCCCCTTTTGTTTTCTATTTTTGAAGGGAAATTAAATGGCAGAGGGAGGTGATTTTCGGTGCTGGGATGAACTAATACCCGATGCACTGGGGCTTATTTTCAGCAATCTTTCTCTTCAGGAGAAACTAACAGTGATCCCCAGAGTCTGCAAATCATGGGGCAAAGCTATGATGGGGCCTTACTGCTGGCAAGAGATTGACATTCAGGAATGGAGTAATCAATGGCCTGAGCATCTAGATCGAATGCTTCGAATGCTGATTATGAGAAGCTGCGGATCCCTTCGCAAGCTCTGTGTTTCTAGCCTCCACAACGACGGCATTTTCTCCTTCATTGCTGAACAGTAAGCAGAATTTGCAGTGTCTCATTCACTCATCACACTCCATTATCAATTTTGTAGTTTATTACTCCGTAGAAAATAATATGACTTACTTGCAGTTCATTTGTACAGCGATAGTTCATATAATCCCATTTGTCCAATTCTGATTCTCTTTTTGTAGTATAACTTAATTGCAGTTCACTAGGACAGCAATAGTTCCTATAAACCCATTAGTCCAATTCTGATTCTGTTTAGGTATGCTTTCAAACCAATTAGTCCAATTTTGATTTACTTTCGGCATGCTTTCACAATTTTCTAGTTTCAGACAGGGATCAGATAGACTTAGCACTGTATTTTATACTTTGTTTGGATCTCGAAAAAAACAGAAGAAAAGAAAGGAAAATGCTGAAACTCGCTTAGAAATGGATTCCACTTTGATGCATTTTCAAACTTCTTCCTTCTCTTTGCCTCAAGTTTTCTGAGATCCAAACATAGGCCTAGTGTTCTTTTAGTATGCTTGCACAATTCACTGGTTCGTACAGGAATAAGATTATCCCATTTACCTGCAAATTAGTGGTTCAAACAGAAGTGAACTTGACCTTTTACTCTAATTCTAATGCTTTTTCATTTTGGTGGTTTTCTAATTTTCAAATGGTGATTTTGGGTACTTTCTTTGTTGTTTTTACAAGTGCTGGCTCCCTTCAAACGTTGCAATTGCCAAGAAGTGAAATGAGCGATTCGATAGTGGAACATGTTGCCGGAAGGTTTTCTATGATCACTTTCTTGGATGTGAGTTACTGTAGTAAGATTGGCACTCATGCTTTAGAGGCCATTGGAAACCACTGTAAACTGCTTGTGGGTCTGCGTCGAAACATGCATCCATTAGATATGGCAGGCAAGCTCTCACAGGATGACGAGGCTCATGCCATTGCCACCACAATGCCCAAGCTCAAGCATCTAGAGATGGCTTATCTTCATGTCAGCACAGAAGGTGTTCTTGAAATCCTCTCTAAGTGTCCTGATCTCAACTTGTTAGATTTGAGAGGATGTTGGAATGTGAAGCTTGATGACAAGATCCTCAAGGAAATGTTCCCAACATTGAAGGTTTTGGGACCCCTTGTCGTGGACTATTACGAGAATATTGATTGGGATGCTAGCTCGGATTACTCCGATTCTTCCGACTATTTTGCCTGGGAATTTGTGGCTGGTGAAATGGGGGATTATGATTACGACGATGAGGGCTCTGATGAGATGTGGGATGATGAAGGCAGGCTGGAGGAACTGGAGCTTAGGTTCTATGAAGGATTCGACGGGGATGAAGGGTATGGTTGGTTTCCATCTCCTTGACTAATATATTCCTCATTTTCTTTTCCTGTGAAATGGTTATCTGTTGCTAGTAGTTTTACCTGATGTGCTTCAAATTTGGAACTTTTATATGTTCTTGTGAATCTATATGTTGTTATGGAAAAATGCAGTTGTGTGGTTTTGTCATCGATCTGCACTTCCCTTAAATGTAGATAGATATCAATTCTATATGAGAACAGACCGTGAAAACTTACATGCACAGAAGGAATATTCAAACGATGATCAGCTGTAGATATTTCAAAGGGATGGATCATGGCCAATTGCCGCCAACGATTTAGAAATTGCTTGGTGGTTGCCAGTTCTTGGTGCCAAGACATCAAAGAAATGATCAGAATGGTAGAGAACCAAGATTGATATCTCAACCAACTAGACATCAATGAACTCATTGATAAATTTTCAGCACTATAAAACATTATAAAAAAGATTTTGTATTTATCCTTTTTCTCCACCTTGAGCTTTATGAGATTTTCTAAGAATGGTTTCTTTTCACATGAGGGGGAGATAATGCAATTGTCTTTATCACACCCTGGCCTCTGGAAAAGGAGTCAAGGACTTCAGCTTTTATGTTAAGAAGGGTTATGTATAGTGGCTGCTGTCTCTCTTGTATCAGATGATCAGAATGGTAGAGAACCAAGGAAAGTAAAGTCACAATTATTACACAACATAAAAATGTTGCAGTTCCTGTTTCAATTCTGCACTCCCAACCAACTATTTGTTGCCAGGAATCCTTTCCATGGACACCCAAAATAAGATATAAACTTTTCCATGAACACCCAAAATTTGAATTATGTTCTAATACAATGTTATTTTTTTTTCATACGAGAAGTGATTGTTGCAAAAGTTAAAACTCTTTAACTTTTGACACAGTCAGTACCAGTATGAATATTTTACCAATCCACTCCTCAAGTTATTTAGAAGTTTTTGTTACTCTATCTCTTAGATCGAGTAAGCTTTCGAACTTCAAAAGTGATTTTAAGAAAAATTAATCGAAACTGACCTGAGCTTTCAGCTCAGACTGACCTACAAGAATGGGTAGGATCATCTATAGATTCTGTCCATTTGATAGTTTTAAAGTCGCACCATTCAATTATAGAACTTTGACTTGTAACTCCCTGAATTATCTTTTAAAATTTGAATCCAGTTGAAAACCAAAATTAGAAGCTGCCCCACCAATCCACCACTAAATTTAACATCAAGAGCATTGTTGCCTGGGAAATGTCAATCATTGTTGGGTGATTTACAGCTTGTCTCACGTTTCAGCTAATTTGTTAAAAATGCTTCGAGAAAAGACGTTTTAGAAAGTGGAATTTAGTGTATAATTTTAGCCCATTTACTTTCCATTATTAGATTGATGGTGGCAGTGATAATCAAACTTTTTGAAATTTGATGGGATACCACAAACATTCATGAATTCATATTTTAAAGAATTGATTTATAGGTCAGAAAATTTTGGAAGATATTCTTTTATTAATATAAAGAATTAATAAAATTGCTTGGCAGATATGAAAATATGATCAGCTGAAAATGAATTTAAATTATTTTTTATTATTATTATCTCAAAATTTTTATTTATTTACTGTTATAAATATGTTTAGTTTTGTAAAATAAAAAAAAAAAAAGAGTCATAAATAAAGTTCTTTTACAGACTAACAATGAGCTACCGCTTTTGGATAAGTTTCTACTTCTTGTTTTTCTACTTTTGAAAGTAAAAAAATGGAAGTTTTTTATATTTTTTATAGTACAAAATTTTTATACTCCATAGTACAAAATTCTTACTACATCAACTTTTTAAAGTAATTATCAAAATTTTACACTCAAAACTTTTATTTTTTTTACTTTTAAAAATAAAAAATCAGTTACCCAAACGGGTCTTAAATGGTTCAAATTTTTAAAATTTTCAAATAGGTTTTTTACGATCCTGAATTTAGTAAATTTATTACATGGAAACGTGTGGTGCAGAAGAAGAAGAAGACAAGTCAATTACAATTTACTAGGTGGGTGACTTAAAAGGATTCATGTGGGCTTGCCGACATGCTATGATAATACATTGATGCAGACTGCCTTCTTTGCCTTGCTCAAATTAAATTAAATTTAGGGTGAATTACACTGTTCTGTAATTTTTTATAATTATAGTAAATTTCTTCTTCTGTAATTTAGGGTAACAAAACTTCAACTACGGTAAATGGATATCTGAATTGACTAATATACCCTTCTAACGGTCATATAATAGAACTTGATTTGTGATAAATATTGACATTCCCTTTAACCCTCGTATAAAAGGACACTTTTCATATGAAACAAAAAAAGGAGTGTTTACCCATAAGTCCTATTTATAAATTTTATTTATCTAAAAATTTCACTATCTTTTCACTTTATCCAAAAATTCTTCCTTACGAGAAATGTATCAGTCTGTTCTGATTATTTTGCAGAAAACTGATGCACATATTAGTTTTTTGGAAGTACTTGGAAAAATGATACATAGATCAGTTTTTTAGAATTTCTTGGAATATTGGGTAAAAGAAAAACTTAAATTGGACTTTTGGGTAAAGTGAAAAGATTATAGGACTTTTTAAAAAAAAAAAAAAAAAAAAAACTCAAAATGGAACTTTTGAATAATTTTCCCAAAAAAGAAATTACATTACGTTGGCAAAAAGATAAATGGAAATTAATGTCTGTTTTATTGAAAGGATTTTACTGTAATTTATTTTTAAAAGTAGAGTGTTTCTATAGTTTATAAAATTAAATAAAGTACTCTAATTATAGAAATTAGAAGAGATAAAAATATATTTAACTCTAAAATTTGAAGGCATGGCCTTGGCCTGCGCGCAGGAATGTCGAGTGGAGAAGTTTGTTCGTTTCATACATTATTAATTCTTAAAAATGGGTATGGTTGCCTAGTTTTAATACTACCTACTTAGTAGTCACATGATTACATGTGATTCATGTTTTTGGATCTTGTAATCTTACAATTTTCAAAATGCTCTTTGAGACCTGTGTTGGACCCTCAAAGTATGCGTTGCACGTGTCCAAGTGGGAAATAATAATAATAATAATAATAATAATATATTATAAAATCTATTTAAATTTAGATTAATTTCACGAAACTTTCTGAACTTCAAAACTCAAAGAACATCTAAACTATGAAAATCGAACAAATAGCTCCTTTTAATTATGAATTTGTAATATTTCACTTCTCTCCGTTTGTCAAGAGTAAGGAGATTTGTGGGTTTGAACAATAGTTCATAGAAGTTATTTATTTAATTTTTATGATTCGAAGGGGTTATTTATTTAGTTTTTCTTGTGGATCGATCTAATCTATAGTTTAGAAGATTTTGTTCAATTTTAAAGTTTAGGGTTTTCTGTTAAACTAATTTATTATCGATACCCATTTGTTGATACTGTGAATTTAGAAAAATTGATAGTTTCTATACCGTCTGACCAAAAAAAAAAATGAAAAATGACAAGTATGACATACATAAGAAAAATTGATTAGGTTTTTCTGTTAAACTAATTTATTATCGATACCCATTTGTTGATACTGTGAATTTTGGAAAAATTGATAGTTTCTATACTGCCTTACTAGAAAAAAAAAATGACAAGTATGACATACATAAGAAGGGTATCTGATCTAACAGCAGGTTTATTTATTTTGCAACTGATACCATGAAAATTACCTGATACAATTTTGCATCGATCAAATACACTTGATTAGATGTGAATTGAGAACTCAAGAAATCTACTTTAGGTAGCCAAGTGGGAAAATTATTTATAAAGAGGGAACATGATGAGTTATGATTGATCTCCCACACGTTCGTAGGGTATGGTATTATGCCTTAAAAGTCATAATTAATGATCCCCCCGTCTCATTTTTCCTGCAATTACAGCAATGTTGAAGTATAACCCTTTATAGATTCGATAAAAATATGAATTCTTTACAGACAACAAGTACAATAATTTTTTATAATTAATCATAAGTGGCAAACACGTTTATGATAATCATAATTTCAAAAATCTAAGAAAAATCAAATTATATATAACACGAGCACGTGAGTCTTGAGCATACGTTTGAGCTTACCTCATTCGATTCAACCTTGTCTTGTCATCTAGATTTGTAAGCAGGGCCGGGTTTGGGGTGGCCCCAAGCAAATTCCTAGAATGAGGCCCCAAGCAAGTTCCTCAAAACAATTCAAGATTTTAGTTCTCTTGTCCCACCAGAAAAAAGAACAGATATTTTAGATATAAGATTCATCAAAGCATTAAGCATAATTAGGAATCCTTGGAACACAGAATTGCCACTTACCCACAAAATCATCTACGGATCTACATACTGATATATATATATATGCAGAAACATCAAGCATCACCTTTATCTACTGTTCTTGCTACACTAGGTCACTAACTGATAGTCTGAAAAGGGGGGAAAAAAAACAATAATTGGGTATCAAATAAACTGAAAATAAGCAATTGGATTCATTTATATACATAAATGGTTATATACAGAGAGACGTCCATTGGGTCTGTTACTGTCACGCAGTTGGTTAATTAAATTAAAACTAGATAATGGCAAGGAGAGGTGGATTCACTAACTGATAGTTTGTTACTGTCACTAACCCCCTTCTCATGTTGGAATGGCCAATGGGTTATGGGCAGTGGGCTACAAAATTATGGGGTCCCTCAACTTTGGAGGCCTCAAACATTTTTTTGATGTTGCAAACATGAAGGGCCGGCCCTGTTTGTAAGGTTTTATATATACAGAAATGCTAAGGTCAGGTGCACCGGATGCAAGTTGCATCAAGTGACCTCCTTTAGAATTAGTTGCTTATCATTTTTTGCTAAACTAACAGTTGGATTAGATACTTCTCTTATGTATGTCATGTCTGCCAAAAATAACAGTGATCCGACGATCGGTTTTAAAAAAATATACGATGAAAAATGGTGACATTTTGAAGAACAAAAAAATCACAGTTTTTCACGGT
>JAESVK010000836.1:796448-846674 GCA_017140935.1 Hamamelis virginiana | reverse complement strand
TGAAAAATGGTGACATTTTGAAGAACAAAAAAATCACAGTTTTTCATGGTGACATTTTTCAAAAACCGACCATCGGATCACTGTGATTTTTTGTAGACATGGCATACATAAGAGGAGTATCTAATCCAACGGTCAGTTTTTCAAAATATGATCCTCAACTAGCTCTAAAGGAGGTCTTCTGATGCAGCTTACATCAAGTGCACCTAACCTTAGCATTCCTATATATATATATATATATATATAATTGTATGTATATATATATATATAAATATATATATATAATTTTTTGTTTTTTTAATTATTTAATAAATATAAAATTTTTGGTAATAAAAAATGAGTTTGATTGATTTTATTTCACCATTTCAGGTGAGTCTATTTTTTCTATAAATATGTTCTACTTAGTATAGGAAATAAAGTATAAGAGTATAATGGCAAACTCGAAATTTTGGTAAGCTGAAGATGAGTCTAATTGATTTTTATTTTAGCACTGTTTGACAAGTTCCATTTTTCGCAAAATTAGTTCAATATTGTCTAAAAAATTAAGACATAAACACAATTTCTTTTAAATCAACTGTAAAAGAGATAGCATGAAGAAATTATACTCGACCTAGTCTAGTTTTCTAGAGTTCCCAAACAAGCATATAAGCATAGTTTATTTAAAAACCAAATAATTAATAGTAAGAGACTCAACCTAACCTGTTCCAATTTTCAAAATTTCCAGACAAGTCCTTAAGTGCCTATCTTGTGTGTGTGTGTGTGTGTGTGTGTGAGAGAGAGAGAGAGAGAGAGAGAGAAGCAGCAGAAGCAGCAATCAAAATGGAGTCTATCAACCTAAGATTTTGTTGATAGAATATCACAATCTTTTTGGCTCTTTCCTCACTATATATATACATTTTGAAAGTTGATTTTCTGAGCTAAGATGATGCTTCATTATATCAAACAATGGTCCTGCATCTCTCTCTCCTCCTTCATTTCCCAACCACAGACACTTAGTACAGTTGTACCTTACTTTACCAAGAAGGATATGAACAAAACAAACAAACAATTACACACTTGTACAAAACAAGGATGACTACTCTCTACCCTACCCCTTTGCATTCTCCATTCAAAAAAGAGGCCAAAATGGGCTCCATGCTTTTCAGTACTGTCAAAAGGGGGCCCATTTTGATCATGAGATCCTCTATGGTCCCCCCCAAAGCCATAACTGTAATCATCCTTGGAAGATTCCCTCCCCTTTGCTATCTACTTTTTTTTTTTAATCCCCTTTTTGGGTAAATTATACAAAACCATCTTTAATTATATGTTGTTAATTAGATTCAAAAAAATTTAAAAATAAAATAAAATAAAATAAAAACTTTCAATTTTAAACTTAACAAATAAAACCCCCCTAAACTATAGGTTAAGTTAAAAAAAATCTTTCTTGAACTTCAAAATCGAACAAATAACCCCTTTGAATTTTAAAAACTAAACAAATAGCCCTCCTTCAACTATAGGTTAGGTTCACAAAATTCTCTTGAACTTCATAAGTTGAGGGGTAAAAGTACTACAAATTCATACCCTTGAACTTTTGGTTAGGTTCACATAATTCCCTTAAACCGCATAAATGGAGAGAGTAAGTGGCTGTTTGGCAAACTTAAAAACCTGGTCAGCTGAGGATAAGCCTATCTGATTTTTATTCAGTATTGTTTGATAAGTGCATTTTTTCTGTAAATCAGTTCAACCCTGTCCAGAAAATAGGGCATAAACACAATTTTTTTCAAACCAACTGTAAGTTGGTTTACATAAAAACCATATAACAAAAAGAGATCAGAATTGGTCAGACCCAATTTTCAAAATTTCCAAACAGGCCCTAAAAGTGCTACAAATTCATAGTTAAAATGGTTATTTGTTCGGGGTTCATAGTTCATAAAGTAACATTAACATTACAAAACAAAACGAGGAGATATGATGCCCTGATTATCATCAGAGTTCAACGAAAGAGCCACCCAAAACGGGGGAGAATTATAAAAAATAAATCCATCTTGTTGATTGCGCCCTTCTTTAGCAAGGGCGTCAGCACACTGATTCCCTCCCGAAATATATGGCCATTTAAAAGGAATGTGAACCACTGCTAATGTGCCCATTCAGAAATCTGCTACTGACCATTGTCAACTCATTCCTATTCAGCCCATCTGCACCAGATGGGCCTGGGTTGCCTCTTGAGATTGGACAACTTTACTGGGCTCTAATTAGGCCCATCAATTGATGGATTTCAACCTTCTTTTTTTTTCTTGGAAAAATTATCCAAATGTTGCATTTTGAGTTTTTTTTTTACCCAAAAGTCCTATCATCTTTTCACTTTTTACCCAAAAATCACATCAGTTTTCCAAGCACTTCCAAAAAACTGATCTATGTATCAGTTTTTTGCAAAATGATCAGTTTCTGCAAAATCAAATAACAAACTGATGCTTTTCTCATTAAAAAAGATTTTTGGATAAAGTGAAAAGATGACAGGATTTTTGAGTAAACAAAACTTACAAATAGGACCTATGGATAAACACCCTTTTTTTCTTTTTCTTTTTTCTTTTTTTGAAAATTTTCAACCCTTTTTAAGATGTTAGACATGGCAAGATAAGATTAAGTACCTTAGGAGCAGTTTCAAAAACAATATAACTTAACATATTGAAGATAAGTCTGACTGATTTTTATTTCATCTTTATTTGGTAAGTCTCATTATTCTATAAATATGTTAAGCCTTTAGTAGAAAATAAAGCATAAATATAGTTTTTCGAAACCAACAATGACTTAGCTTATTTAAAATCTTAAGAACAGAAAAATACTGAATCTATCCTAATCCAATTTATAAAATTTCCAAACAAGTCCTATTTTGCTAGATCAATCTCATCGAAGAGCAGCAGCCCATATTAGGTTGATCCCCCATATCTAAGAATCAAACGAAAGGTCTCATCTGGATTAACTTTGCCTAAAATCACTTCTGATCGAAGAACTATGTCTTCACATGTCTTTTTAAATTTATGTCTAAATAATCTCTTCATGTATCAAAATTTTCATACTAAAGGTCATTGTAATGAAATCTAGGGACTCTAACTTTAACTAATCGATCATCCAATATTCCTATCATGGTATCACCCTTCAAGCCTTCGAAAAGTGATTATTACCCGTATGTTAAATCAAATAAAATTAATTATCCAAAAAAAAAAAAAAATCAAATCAAATTTTGAATTCTGAAAATCTAAACATGATCTAAGTTCTTTTCTTTTTCTTTTTTTTTTAATTGGGCTGATGCATTTGGGTTGGTTATGGACTGGACCATTCACCAGCCCCCACCTGTTTGATTTATTATGTTCAGCCCGGCTAGACTTGGTGAAGTAAGGTCACATATTACCGAGTCAACTGGTTTTAAATGCAGCCCGGGGACCAAAAACCAACATGTGAAATGCACGCCACGTGTGTTTATATATATATATATATACATAGAACGTGTTAAACAGAGCAGCAAGATTATTAAATGAGTTTTGACCAGTTTGGGTATTTTAATGGATAGAGAAGGATTTTGGTAAAATAATTTTCTTGGATGCATGTTCAAGAGTGCAGTTATATGCATGTCTCACCAACTCAATTTCAACTAGCATTTCAATTTTCTTGATTAATTTTTTTGAAAAAATAGCATAATATGATAGTCTACGTCAGTATGTTTCGACATTTGAAATCGAGTGTTGGGATGTATGATATTTTTATTTGTTTAATTTCATTATTTGAAAGAAAATGTTATGCATCTCATTGGGTGTATGCTAACCTAGATCCCAATTCACATGATATACTGATGCGACAGTGTACGTGTAGTTTATAAAATTCTCTAGAACTTCAAACCAAACAAAACAATCCCCTTATCTAAGTACATCTTTCACGCCAATTCGCGTTTCACTGCGGGAGTATCAACTTATATCCCAATTCACATGTCATTCTAATATGATAGTTTATATCAAGTCAACAAAACACTCTTAAATTTCTAAACAAAACAAACGATCCCCTTATTAAGTTCACGGAATCCCTCTGAACTTCATAAATAGACAAATAACCTAACGAATTATGAAAACCAAACAAATAATTTCATTAATTATGAATTTTCAATACTTTCTCAAATCTCTTTGTGAAATTAAATGGGGTTTTGTGGAGTTGACTTATACTTCAAATGGTCGACTTTCAAAATCTAAAAGAGACATTTATTCAATTTTAAATGAATTTTGTGAATTTGAAACCATTTCCAATTGTAAAAGCTATTTTTGTGATCCAAAACTTTTTTTTTTTTTTTGCTTGCTACAATAAAACAAAGGATTTAGCATTTGGTTAGAGTTCCTTCCATGGTTCGAACTATATATATTTGGATTTTCTAGTTCTTTCTCTTTATTTCATTGCAATAAAGTACAAGTTTCCATACGCGTGTGTAAATTGGATAAAAATTAACTATATATAAAGGTTGAGTCAAATTTGCCACAACTTTTAATTCACAAGACCGACAAATTGTTCCACCAACGGAGAATGATTTTTGTAATTTTGTTTGTAATTTTGAACAAAAATTTAACTTTAGCAAATAGCTCGGCATTGAAAATGACTTGAATTATTATTTAAGATAATTATTTATTCATTTCAGAATTTAAAAAATTATAAAATTGAATAAATAATTAAAGAAGATTTTTATAATTTTTCTTAAAAAAAAATAAATTTAAAATGTAAGAAACTGGAGAGAAAGGGTGGTGGGTAGGTGTTGAGGGGTGGTAGCTGCCTTTTATGAAACTTCCACCAACACTGCGACTACAAAATTCAACCATCCGCCCACTTCAACACCCACTCTGACTTCTTCCGGTTCAAACCAGTCTTAATTCTAAATTGAATCATACCATTTCCCATCAGCGGGTCCTACTTCGAACCTACGTGCACCTTTGCCGACTGCCGAGTGAAGTGAGAAAATTAAGTAGTGCCATGGGCTTTTCTAAATTCTAAGTGAGTTGGGATACATTACCACATGCTCGCCTTTATGAAAATCACAGCGATCTAATGTTCGATTTCTTGAATATATGACTGAAAAATGCTGTGATAATTTTTATCGGATAGAATTTTTTGGAGGTACTACATCGGATCACTATGATTTTTAAAAATAAATTAAGATAATTAGCATGTCAGAACTGAGGTATAAAGTTGAGACTCATATGTATACAGCATTTTTTAATGGAATATATTTAGTGATGTATCAACTTTATGTCTCAATTCATATGTCACACGGACAAGCTAGGATCATCTACTTGAATTTTTCTTATGATTGAATTTGTTTGGATACTGATATTATAACACATCATTCAAATATATTATTCATTTTTTACTTTAAATAAAATGACGTGATCTTAGATACTTAAATAAATCTAAATACATAAAAATTCGAGCAAATACTCAGATTCCGAAGTAACAATCATGTTAATTTATTAGTACACTATCACCTTTTTTTAAAAAAATTCTAACAAACCTCAATAAAAGAACAAAATTATTAATTGTCTCCCATCTTTTAATTTCCTTTTTTTGAAAATTATATAAACCCCTATAATTTAGATTTCGTACCTTGAAATCTAACACTCTTTAAGATTTATCGTGAGATCCTTCCAGGATATTTCAAAGCCAATCATTTTTTTTTTATATTGACGGATTTGTTCTTAGTTGATAAGATTACATTTTTTGTGGTTTCTTTTGGAGTTTGTATCTATATGGGACTTTTTATCAAAAGAAAATAAAAAATTAGATTATTGAATTCTTTAAGGAATTTTTTAAAAATTACATTAATTTCAAATTTTGAATCATTAGTCTCTTTTCTATATCTATTCTTAAAGAGTCCATTAAAAGTAAGTTGTATTATTGGATTCTTTTTTTCTTTTTTTTAATTTATTGAAAATCAAATTTGATGTATATAATATATTTTATATAAACTTACATGTTTAAAGAAGTACGACAATATACACATCCAACATGTGCATACGGGTAAGGTAAATTTACTTGTTTGAAAATCAAATTTGATGCATACAATACAGTTTATATAAATTTACATGTTTGAAGATATATGACAATATATGCATCCACCACGTGTATATGAGTTAGGTAAATTTTATTGTTTGAAAATCATATTAGATGCATACAATATATAAATTTACCTTTTTCTTTTTTCTTTTTTTTTTTTTGGCAAAAACCAATTTTGAAAAAAAAATCAAAATCGAGATTACAAATGAGGGCAAACCCGTCATAAGTTATACTCCCTCCATCCCCCAAAAAATAGGCCTCTTCTAAAAAACACTCATATTAAGAAAACTCATTAATGCATTGATTTATGATCTTTTTTTACCTTTTATTTCTAAAACTATCATCTTTTTATAATTGCATCTGGTGTCATGTTCATACATTCTTGGAATAATAAAGGGTAATATGGAAAAATTAAAAGAAATATAATTTGACATTTTAAAATAGACTGTCATTTTAGGACAGCCAAAAACAAGGAAAGAAGGCCTCTTTATAGGACAGAAGGAGTATAAAATTTATCTTTTTCATAAACTAAGTTTTCTATAAGGGGGTTTGGTTATACAACATATATTGGGGGTTATTTGTTAAATATCATAAATAAAAAAGATATTATTTTTTTCATAATTTTTTTAAAATAATTATTATTTCAGCATGACACATGGATTATTAAGACTCAAAATTGAATCTCAACTGATTGGGTGTATAGCATTTTTGGAGAGAATATGCTAGAGGTGTGCTAATGTGTCACTGGACACGTGTCCAAGGGTTCGTGTAGGTGAAGTAGGAGGAAGGGAGGAAGATTGGTGCATGAATCAAGTGGTGGGGGGAAGCGGGTAGGTGAGTGAGTCGGACCGGCCGAGTTGGACCTTTTCTCTCTCTGAAATCTGTGTGCGTCTAACACGTATGATGATGATGGAGTGTAGCTTTTGTCAATTAACAAAGGGCCTATACGTAATTTCACAGATATTATTACTGTGTTCACTCTCCCTTGGTCTTGATTTGACGTCACCATACATTGAACCACTTTTGGCCTTTTGCTGATTTCTCCATGGCTTAGCTTTCTCTTGGCTTCTGGCTCCATTAATCATGTCTGATTTTTTTTTTTTTTATTTTTTTTTTTTTTTATTTTTTAACTTTGTCTTTATATATTTAAAAAATTATACAAAAAAATTTACATAATTTTTTCTAGAGAAATTTCCATGAATAATCCTAAGTTTTCAAAATATTACGGCTACAAACCCGATCCAAAACATATTATGAAAATATTTTTTTAGGACATAAATACCCTCCACTCATATAGGTATTTACAATTTGACCATTGAAATGCTCAAAATTTGGTACAGATGAATTTAAAAAAAAATTGAAGAATCCCCAACATTCAACACAATCCCCCAAATCCTAATTTTGGGGATTGTGTATAAATCTGGGGATTTGAGACATTGAATGACATGCATGATATAACATGTTGAAATTTAGGGGACATTGAATGACATGCATGATGTGACATATTAGAATTGAGGATTATTAGAAAAGTTGGGGATTATATATAAATTTGGGGATTGAGAATTGTGTTTAATTTTCGGGATTATGTGTACACATGGAGATGCTGTGCAAATATGGACATTGAGGATTTTGTGATAAATTGGGTATTCCGTCAACAATTGGGTATTGGGGACTTTGTAAAAAATTGAGAATTGCTTATAAAATTGGGAATTACATGTTAAATTGGTGATTATGTGTAATAATTTTTGTAATTAAAAAATCGGGGGACATTGAATGACTAGCATTAAATGTTGACGTGACATAAAGTAGATTGAGGGATTCTTAACAATATTGATAATTATTAGATAAATTGGGGATTGAAAATTCTGTTTATTTTTGGGGATTATACATAATATTGGGGATTTTGTACAGATTGGTCAAACTTCAATTTTAAGAGTAATTTCGTCAAAAAAAAAAAAAAACAGTAATAGGTGTATAGCCATAATATGTTTTAGATCGGATTCGTAGCCGTAATATTTTGGAAACTTATGATTATTCATGAAAATTGCCCTTATATTTTTATTAAATTCACTGTTGGGTTACATATTCATCTCATACACATATACTTAGCAAATATTAAGTTGATTGTAGATTAAGAGTCGCTTCATCTATAAATGTGAGATTATGTATATTGATTAAAAATGTGAGTTTATATATTGAAGGGTTGCTGGTTTTTTAATCAGTATAATATTTGATATATTTGACATGTATAAAAATGATATATTTTTTAGTTTATGAAAATGTTGACTACTTAAAAAGTTATTGAGGATAATGTAAAAAAAAAATGAATGAGGACCCTCTGCTTGGGTTTGCTTAGTGCTTGAGTGAAAAGTAGAGCATCCAGATCATGACACATCATCCAAGCATATCCAAGCCCAAGCAGATGATCCAGATTCGAAAAAAACTATGTATAGAATTACATCGTTGATCAAAATTAGGCCATATTTGTGTTAATGTCACATAGCCTTACTTTTAAGAAAAAAAATTCTAGAATTAGAATACATGAAAGTGCATTAATATCCAATTATTAATATTCGAAGATGGAAATAAAATTTTTTATTATTTAATAAATAAATAAAACCATATCATGTATGTGTGGAGGTATAAATGATAAGTAACTTCCCAGTTAACACTGAACTTTCTGATAAGGGGCCTTTGATAAGACTACATCTTGTGATCATAACTCATTTGAATGCATGTGACACATGCATTATCATTGGTCACCTTTTATCACATGCATCATGTGGTGAAATAAATGCAAGTCATTGTACGAAAATTAATAATCCTTGGATTCATTAGACAAAGCCAAGTGTGAAAAAGACCCACAAAATTTGGAGTTTGGAAGTGTGGGACAACCCAAATGGTCCAAATTCTCGTGACACCAATCATGTTAATTGTTTTTTTTTTTAAACAATAGCCACGTGACTTATATAACAAGGACAACATAGAGAATGAGAACCAATCGTCTGACTTGGACACACAAGGCAGTGTGAATCATGGAATGAAGCTTCAATCATGGAAGTCCAATCATTTAAATGACATAATAATTTAGCTGTCTTGATTTGGTAGTATTTTATGGGCCAAATCTTTTCCAAAAATACTTGAATTCAAAAACTCAAGATTTAAAATAAAGAGAAATATCAAGCTGTTTGCACACAAATTGGTCTTTGTGGTGTACTCTGGCGTGCCAGAACCAAAATGGTTCGAATTAAAGCCAATCATTTTGATCTCGGACGTCGATTAATCAGAGGAAAGCTAAAAAATCAATCAAATTAATTTTCGATCGATCATTAAGCCACCGTAAAATCAAGGATGGATGAATGGATGATAGACAACAGTGAAAGGGCCGGGATTCTTCCCTTTATCAGGGTTCTTTTTGCCTATGACAGATCAATGATGGATGAATGGATGAATGGATGATAGGCGATTGTGAAATGGTTGGAGTTTTTCCCTTTATCAGGATACTTTTTGTCTATGACGGATCAATAGGACTTCAATATAAAATTAAAGAAATGTAGAATGTAGAAGAACAACAATTAAATTAAATGAATAGAACTAATTAATTTAAAAGTAATGTAAACTAGCTAATTTAATGAAATAAGAGCAGACTAATTTAATTAAATTTAAGCAAGCTATTCTATATAATTGCAGAAAATTACCATTGAAATGAAAGTGCTTACAGCTAAGAAATTGAAAAGCAATTGCTGAAATTGAAATACTGGAAACTAGATAAACTAGACATTGAAGAAGTGTGGGTGACGTTGAGTATGTTCTTCAAGCCTTTACGTGACATTTATAGACAAAACCTCAAAGCTGCTGGCCCTCTCTCTTCACATTCATACTTAATGCTTAATTCTTGCTTGTTGTGCTCCCATATCCCTTGAAAATAGGGGATAGTTGCTGCTCCATATGACTCAGTCAAATAAATTGATTTGCTGGACTTCTCCACTTATGAGCTACTGATTTTTTATTACACTCGAACTCCTGCTGATATTTGTTAGACTTTGATGGACTCTGTCTTCACTTGGAGGTGTTGATAATCTTGTGCAACAAGTCCCATAAAAATAGGGATCACTCCTCTTTAACTTCTCTCTCTAGACTAATTTAGACTAAGTCAAAATCTGTAACTTATCAATTAAATCTAATTCCAACTTCTCTTGGACTGGACTTAGCTAATTCATTGAATTTATAATTCTTAGTGGCCCAACTACAAAGCTTACTTGAATTGTCCAATTAAATTAGCCAAAATTAATTTATGGTATAACACAAGGTCGGGACACAACTCCTAGCCTCACAAGATTGAAAATGACTTAAAAATGTTATATGAGAAGTACCACACATTCAATTATTAGAGCGGAAGTGATACCCAAGTTAGAAGATGTGCCAATAATTTTTCTTAGAAAAACTCTTATGCTTCAACTAGTAAGAGATGGAAAAATGAAAGGAAGCTAGGAGGATGTCTTTTTATCCCAGACAAGGATCTCCACTTTTTTTCTTATATGTTTAGTTGGATGAATGTGGAATGGATGGAAACGTGATTTTTCTTTCTTTTATTTGGTATTTGGTACATAAGGAGAAAAATGATGGAATACATAGTTTACTATTTTACTCTTATTTATTTGGTATAAGAAAGAATCATATTTTTGTCAATATAAAGTAGAAACTCTCCCTTCCCTTTATTGGGTAATAGGTTAAGGAATGAGGGAATTTGGCATGAATACCCACTTTCAAGACAAAGATTTTAAGTTTCGATACATAAAAAGTGTATTGATATCCATTTATCTATACTAATATATAAAGGGAGAATGAGGCTTTATCTGGCCCTATTTTCTCTTCCAAAAAATTCTCCTTTAAAATTCTGATCAAATAATAGAATTTTGAATATTTATGTCATTTTATCTTTTTCAAAACTCCCTAAACTCCACCACTTCTTTTCACCCATGACAACTTCATCAGTTTTGAAATCCAAACTGCATTATCTCCTTCTTCTCCAAACCCTATCCCTCACCTTTGTCACATAGTTTCATCTCCTTCACCATCTACTTTCATCACATATTGTTCAAAAAAATGCATATGGTTCCTGCAATTTACGATATAAGGTATGTATCCATGGAATCTTTTTTTCTTTTTCCATAATTTATTTATATAATTATATATCACATGTATTGTATATTTTATGTTTACACAATTATTCCATAATTAACTCACCACTTAAGAGTTTGGATTGTTACTAATCGTGGGATATCAAATGAGAGGTTAAATCATCACCAGGCTAGGTAAGCTGCAACTATCCATCACCCATTAACTTAAATATTACCCCATATTCAAAAAATGCTTACTACAATTTATTGTGCTATCGTGATCAATTTAAAACAAAAATTTGTTGGTTAAAACAATTACTGCTTCATTCGAAATGTTATGTGTATGATTTGCTTCTTTATCCATTCATTTTTTTTCCTATCACATTTGCTCCTTTATCCATTAATTATTTCTTATCACATGTATATATTTTGGACTGGACTCACAGAGTTGAGAATGGCAAGTGATGAAGAATAATCTCATCCTCCTTTTGATGTGCTTTATCAGTGTACTTTATTAATACCTGTGCAACTCGATATATTTTATAATGATTTTTTTAAGGAAATTTGCTTATATATAAATTACAAAATAAAAAATAGTTCATGTGAGAGAGAGAGAGAGAATCTCAAATTTTAATTACACAATTTTAAGATAAGGTTACTGTTTTACCTTAACATAAAATAGAGTTTTTAATTTAGGAAATATATAACTTTAAAAATAGGTCACGTGGGATATATATATATATATATATATATAGAGAGAGAGAGAGAGAGAGAGATTAATATATAGAGAGAAATAGAGAGATATAGAATCTTAAATTTTAATTATAGAAATTTAAGATAAGACTACTATTTTACCTTAACATAAGATAGAGTTTTTAATTTAGGAAATATATAACTTTAAAAATAGGTCAGTGGGAAAGATAGAGAGAGTTAAAATAAATTTTTGGGGAAATTGGCCAAAGGTCCTCATTTAGAAGACTTTAATGCTAAAAGTCCTTTCAAAAGATCCTTCATGCCAAAAGTCCTTTTAACATGAGGTAGACAAAAATACCCCTCATTTCCAACAACCTTCAACGTAACCTCCACTACGCTTATTTCTTATCCTGATTTCACTACGCCGGAAACTCGTTTCACTACACCGGACACCAGATTTCACTACGTCGGAAACCCATTTCACTACGCTGGTCAACGGATTTCACTACACTGGAAAATCCGTTTCACTACGCTGGAAAACGCATTTCTGGTATTTCACTATGTCAAAAAATACATGTCACTACGCCGGAATTCGATTTCACTACGCCCAAAAGAATTAAAAAAAAAAAATCATTCTTTTTTTTTTATATATTTTCCCATTAACCAAACAAAAAATTAACTTTTACACAAAAAAAAAAAAAAAAAAACAGAGAGGGGAGAGACCGAACAGGGGAAAGAGTTGCAGTGGTCACCGGAGTTGCAGCGGTGACCGGAGTCTTTTTTGGCCACTGTAATTCCCTTTTTTACTATGCCGTTACCGGGGTTGCAATTACCAGAACCTCTTGCACCAAACCCAAAACCGTGATATGCAGCAACAAGGTTAGCAAAACAACTTAAAGAGAAGTGGTTTGCACATGGGAGAACCCCATCATGGAAAAGAGAATCTGAGATGGAACCGGGTGGCACACAGCAACATCACATGGATATGTGCACGGCCATCAAAGCCTACACGTGCACTACCACCAAGTGTAGCAGATGCGCGCGGAGCTGCTGAAGCAAACCAGTAAATAGCATGAAGCCATCTACAACCCCGAACACAATTTAACACCATTGTTGAAGAGCTTCAGAGAAGCTTTTTTAAATTTACAGAAACTGAGATTCTTCTTCTTGTGTTGTTAATGGTTTCGAGCATATATTCTCTGGTTTTGCTTCTAGTCGTCATCTGCTGCTTCTTCTCTTTCATTTGGTGATTCCTAATAAAGCCTCAAGAGAAACCAGAGCAGCACGTTAATGGTGAAGGGCAATTCTGGTATAAAAAAAAATTATTTTAAATTTTGGGACTTAATGCATTAAAATCACATTAAAAAGGATTTTAGCCATTCAAAATCCTAAATGAGGACTTTAAGCAAGAGAAGTTCCTAAAATAGGACTTTTGGCCAATTAACCCTAAATTTTTTAACTTATGAAATATTTAATTTTACATATTTAAGATAAGTTTCCTGATTTACCATAACATAAAATAGAGTTTTAAAATTAGCAAATATATAAATTAAAAAATCGTTAAGGTAGGGGGGGGGGGGGAAGAGAGAGAGAGAGAGAGAGAATCTGAAATTTTAATTATACAAATTTAATAAAAGGTTATTATTTTACTTTAACATAAAATAGAGTTTTTAATTTAGGAAATATATTTTATTTTTTAACCTCTCACTAATAAGAAAGAGAATTATACTACAAGTTCAGTGGTAGTTTACATGTTATGAATGTTATTATTATCAAAGAGTAAATTATATATAATTTGTGAAAATAAATGTAAGATATGATTAATTAATATCCACATTTCTGCAAATATATTTTAAGTATGGGACAAATTATGTTAAGCCAAAATAAATCATATGTGATTTTTTTATGTATTGTGCATATCAAAAAAAATTAATTAAAAAAAAAAAAACCTTCGCTTAAATCCACATTCTAAGATTTATCGAGTTACACACGTTTTGAAGTTGCATATGCATAGCGTGTGCGCGGTGGCTAGTTAATACTAAGGAGATTGGGGTCAAGACAAATTTCTATTAATTGGAAAAAAAAAAAAAAAGAAGAAGAGAATTTGTACATATTTATTAAAAAAAAGTTTTTTTATAACTTTAACTAGAAGACTGAAAGACAAAAGTAAACCAAATTTCCCCTTCGCATAGAAGTGATCCATTCAAGTTCAAATAGGGTTGGTTTAATATGGGTATAATTTATATTTAATTTTTTTTGGGAATTTGGCTAAAAGTCATCATTTAGAAGATTTTCATGCCAAAAGTTCTCTCAACAGATTTTTCTTCCCAAAAGCCATTTTGGCATGAATTAGACAAAAATACCCCTTATTTCTAACAATCTTTAACGCTACCTACACCCCCAACCCCCGGGTTCACTACCTCACACTCTGTAGTGACTTGCATTAGTTCCCTATGCTGGAAACTCAGGTCACTACGCCAACGCAGGTCACTACGCCGGAAAATGTAGGTCACTATGCTGGAAACACAGGTCACTACACCGAAAAAAGCAGGTCACTACGCTATATATATATATATTTCTTTTTCTTATATTTTCCAATCAATTAAACAAAAAATTAATTTTCCTAAATGAAAATCTATTCATTTTCGGTCAGAGAGAAGCTGATCCCGAGTTCTTACCAAACATTCCCAACTTAAATTAAAATTTCAATTTAATATTTGCATCTAAAAACTCACATTTCTGATTTCTTTCATTTTTCAATATTTTCTCGGAAACCAAACAATCCCAAATTAAAAGAAATCAGGTCGGCAGAATTGCAATAATTGCAATATCTTTCTCTCTCCTATATCTTGTCTGAGTGGGATGCTTTGTTGCCTCTATGATGAATTTGGCCTTCACATCTCTAGCATTTTTATTGTTTAGAACTCCACTTATGGCACATTAGATGAGAACGTCACATTCATGCACAAGCAGTTCATTTGGATCCATCATGTCGCCACCATGAAAATCTTTTTAAATTTCATGTCTCTTCTTTATGCTTAAGCGAAACATGTACATCAATCCACATTGTGAACTCACTGTGACTCACCCTGCCGACGACAGCCAACCGACTTTAACTTCATCACCGATTCTAATTTTTGTTTTTGTTTTGAGGAACAATTCAGATTTAAATTTGATTCAACGATTCCTTGTTCGAATCTCACCTGAACAACCAGATCTTCCCGTTGACAGTAGCACTGGCGCATCCATCCAAGAGCCACGACATCCAATGCTTGTAGATCTAGTTTCGTAGGAGAAGATGGTCGGGGGAAGGATATCGTCTTTGGCGAAGCTACATCTGTCCGTGGCGATCCGAGTTCCGGCGATTGTATGGTGGAGTTAGATATGCACTGCTATTCCTGAACAAACATCAACCTCCAATTGTTGCAGATCAACCATGAATGAGTTAGATCTCTTTTCGTGGAAGAAACATAAGACATAAAAAGAAGGGGAAAAAGAAAGGAATAAGAAATAGGGTGTTGGAAAGCAACTATGGGTCTAAGGGCATTTTAGTCCGCAAAAAAAAAAATATTTTTTTTAAAAAGGACCTTAGGCAGCAAAACACTTCAAATTAGGACTTTTCAAAATAAAAAAAGTATGAGGGGACTTTATCAAATAAGAAAGTATAAAATAGGACTTTACACCAATTATCTATTTTTTTTATTCTTTATAGAAAAATTACAGTTTGCTCCCTTGAACTATAGGCCGTTTTTAAATTGCCTCATGTGATATCAATTGAAGCAATGTACCCCATGAACTAATTTAATGTAATAAATTGTCCATTCTGTCCGTTAAAAATGATGTTAAACTTTATTTTTGAGTGCAGTATTTATCCTAAACTGCTAATATGTCTATAAGCATATCAGAGAATTTTCACGATTTTCCTTAATATATTTTAATTTTTATGAATTATTTTATCTATATAGTAAATAAAATTCATAATAAATAAAATATATTGAAAAAAAATCATGAAACTTCATCGATATGCCTGTAAATCTATTAGCAATCCAGGATACTACATTAAAAAAATAACAAGCCTAACGCCATTTTCCAGTCTAAAACATAAATGGCTAATTGTGAGAATGAGATAATTTGAAAACGGCCAATAATTCTGGAAGCACATCGCTTCAATCGATATTACATGGGACAATTTTAAAACGGCCTATCGTTCGTGAAATCAAATTGTAATTTCTCTTTTTTTTTTTATTAATATATTTTTATATATTTAATTTAAATTTTAAAAATAGAATACATGAAACCAAATTGATAAATCATCACATCAGAAATAATGAAATACTGCAACGCTGAGCTCGGCTCGGCTCAGACGCTGCAGCTAATCTTTCATTAAATAAGTGGCGAATAGTTGGTAAGGCCCCGATTATATGAATCAAATGATTGACTCCTTCTCTAATTAAATTGTAAATTACCCCAACTACCCTTTCCCCAACAACCGCCATCACGGTCTCTACCAGAAACCCCCTCTCCTCCAAACCTTATAAAACCCTTCATATCTCTCTGTACTCTCTTCAGGTACCTCTCCCCACCTCTTAATCCTCTCTCTCCTCTCTTTCTTTCTCTCAAAGTATATACATTTTATACATAACTCATATTCTCATCCAGAAATCAATGGCTCTCACAAGCAGCAACGCTCTTCTTCCCACCAAATCAACCCAATTCCTTCTACCTTCCTCCAAACCCCACCAACCTTCTCTACCCACCAACCAAAGACCCAGATCCATCATTCCCATCTCCGCCGTCCATGCTGCTGACCCAGCCAAGAACCCCATCGTTTCTGATAAACAGCCGAAGCAGACTTCGCAATCTGCATCATCGACTGCAACAGCGGCAACAGCGACTGCAGCGGTACCCAGTACGGGTTTGGGTAAATGGAGCCTGGAGAGTTGGAAAACCAAGAAGGCGCTCCAGTTACCCGAGTACCCGGTTAAGGAAGAGCTCGAATCCGTGCTTCAGACCCTTGATTCGTTCCCTCCCATTGTGTTTGCTGGTGAAGCGAGAAGCCTGGAGGAACGCCTCGGTGAAGCTGCTATGGGCAATGCTTTTCTTCTTCAGGGTGGGGATTGTGCTGAGAGCTTCAAGGAGTTCAATGCCAATAACATTCGTGACACCTTTAGAATCCTTCTGCAAATGGGTGCTGTTTTGATGTTTGGAGGTCAAGTACCCGTTATAAAGGTCAGATTTCTATTAAATTTTCACGCTTTATGTTCAATGGCCCTATATTTTCACGCTTTATGTTTGTATGAGAGGAAAATCTGATTCAGTTGATTTTCTCAAAATACAACTCCCAGAAAAGTGTAAAAAAAGGAAGGTGCCGTGGAACCTGTCCCTCTATATATATATATATATATATATGTATGTATGTCTGCATGTAAGTATATGTGGAGTTAGAAAGGTTTTGAATTGTGGGTAATGGTGATTTAGGTGGGAAGAATGGCGGGTCAGTTTGCGAAGCCGAGATCCGACCCGTTTGAGGAGAAGGATGGAGTAAAACTGCCGAGTTACAGAGGAGACAACGTGAATGGAGATGCGTTTGATATGAAGTCGAGAACTCCGGATCCTCAGAGGTTGATTAGGGCTTATTGTCAATCGGCTGCTACTTTGAATCTCTTGAGGGCTTTCGCCACAGGAGGGTATGCTGCTATGCAGAGAGTCACTCAGTGGAACTTGGATTTTACAGAGCATAGCGAGCAGGGAGATAGGTAAGCTTAATTCAACTTAAATTTTTTTTTTCCCATTCAATTTTAGCTTGGAAATATATATATATATATATATATATATACATATACATATACATATATATATATTTGAACATTTCTGTTGAATATTACAATTTACATGCGAATTTTTGGGTCGCTTTCACACGTTCTGTGGTGTGCTCTGCTTTTGATATTGTGATGGCTTGGTGTTAGATTAGATGATGAAACTTCATAATATCTTTATCCTTTTCGTGTGTGGTGTAGGTACCGGGAATTGGCAAACCGAGTTGATGAGGCCCTCGGATTCATGAGTGCTGCTGGGCTCACAGTTGATCATCCTATCATGACAACAACCGAGTTTTGGACATCGCACGAGTGCTTGCTTTTGCCTTATGAGCAGTCACTCACTAGGCTGGATTCGACTTCTGGGCTACACTATGACTGCTCTGCTCATATGCTTTGGGTTGGAGAACGTACCAGGCAGCTGGATGGTGCCCATGTCGAGTTTCTAAGAGGAGTTGCCAATCCTCTAGGCATTAAGGTAACTACATTTTGTACCTTTTTTAGTAAATAAAATCGACGTTGATTAATTTATTCTACAAAGTTCAACCTAAACAAGTGAATGAAACCCTATTTGTTGAAAACCCTATGGTTTCTATAACATCCAAACTGAGTTTGTTTTGGATGTTGTTATTTTAGTCCCAACTTGAAATTGCTCTTCAAATCAAACTTTTTAAGCGATGTTTGGTTTGTGATTTGGATGTTTTGTTTGTATATGCATACTTGTACCAAGTTTGAACTCATGGGACTTCTTTATGTGCTTTAATTCTAGATTGCGGAGTAAGGTTAGGAAGTTTATTAAAAAATGGTACTTTGTGCTGCAGGTGAGTGATAAGATGGATCCAAATCAGCTAGTTAAGCTCATTGAGATTTTGAACCCTCAGAACAAACCAGGGAGGATAACGGTGATTTGCAGAATGGGAGCCGAGAACATGAGAGTGAAGCTTCCCCATCTGATTAGGGCAGTCCGCAGGTCAGGGCAGATAGTCACTTGGGTCAGTGATCCTATGCATGGAAACACCATCAAGGCTCCCTGTGGTCTCAAAACTCGCCCCTTTGATGCTATTAGGGTATGTTACTCATCATCATTTTTCTTGTCTTAATTTTTTTCCTGTTTTACAAAGACTTTGTCCCTGAGGAGTCATAGTTGGTCACAGAAACCATTCTTAAAGAATGCAAAGCGCATACAAAGCTGTCTAGATACCGCATAGAATTAAAAGTATTCCATTTCATTTTCATAACATTTGAAGGCACAAACTCATCCTTTAGAACGGTGTCTTCTCTCTTCTTTTGTTAATAGAAAAGAAGAAAGAATATCACTGGAATGATAGTAAATTAGCATGATGGGCTATATTAAAAAAAAGGTATGATAAAATTAAACACTATGCAAACCAGAATGGAAATTTTCATTCTTGTGTGGTGTCCAAATGCCTCCAACTTGGTCAATCATTTACCATACATAAATTTATTAACTAGTCTGTTTCATATTAGCATTGGTGGAAATTAAGTGTATGAGCAATCTTCTGCCTCAAACATCTCCTGGTCCTTAGTAAATGGGTTCTAGTGATTGCTCACTGATTGCTATTGATAGAACATCCTAATTCCTGGCCATGAGCATGGTTCATGAAAGGGCTCTGTCTTTGGGACAGTTTTTATGGTCCTGCAAGCTTGATAATTGAGCTATGTTTCATTTATGAGGTGGGCCACTAAACCACCCTGATTGATTGGCACGAAAGGTGTCCATTTGTGGGACAGTTTTACGGGTCCAACAAGCTCGATAATTGAGCTTTGGTTCATTCATGAAGTGGGCCACTAGCTTAATCGAGCTGATTGGTTGGCATTGTGTAGCTTAAGGAAATATAAATTTATTTCCTAGCAAGAGACTCGGATGGAGAAAATATAAACAAGGTGTTGTAGGTGGGAAAAGAGACAATTTAAAGATGTGTTTAGGTAAAACTGTCAAATTAGATTCCTTAAGCATGAACTCAACAACCCAAGGAAGAAGTTTCTTTGGTGGGTAGGTGGTCATGTTTCCCTATCTGTTAGTTGGGTTAGATCGTTCAATCCATTTTGCCATATAAATATCCTCATATTTCTCCAAATAGTGTATTCTGTTTGATTGCTGGAATTCCCCAATAATATGTAATAAAATTATATTTTATCATGGCAGGCTGAAGTCAGAGCATTCTTTGATGTACACGAACAAGAAGGAAGCCACCCGGGAGGTGTTCACTTAGAGATGACCGGTCAGAATGTGACAGAGTGCATTGGTGGGTCAAGAACCGTGACATTCGATGATCTGAGCTCACGCTACCACACTCACTGTGACCCTAGGCTCAATGCTTCTCAATCTCTCGAGCTTGCCTTCATCATAGCAGAGCGCCTCAGAAAGAAGAGGATCAGATCTCAGCAAGCTCTGCCCTCCTTTGGGCTGTAGAATGGCTTGAAGATCCCCACCCCACCAATATGTTGGTTCTTTTTTTATAAATTATTAGTGGCTCTATTTACATGTTAATTTTGGATTCTTAAGTTTCCATTAATGTTGTTGTATTGTATGTATACTGAGAGGAAGTCTTGGTTTTAGACTTTGAAGGGACAAAGGAATAAATCAAAAAAGTATTGGCTGCATTCAAAGTATAATTGATGGTGTGTTTGGTTGGTTGGTGTTCATTTATTTATTTAATTAATTACCATTTAATATATATTGTGACGGTCTGTCACGTGTTAATTTAGGGGTGTAAACAAGTCGAGCCAACAACTAATGATTTTTTTTAGTTGAACTTTGATTGAGTTCCAATCTAGCCGGAGTACAACTGAAGTGCAGCTGGCCTGTTTACTGTTTGGCTGGTGGAGGTTGGATCGAATTTGAACTAGCTCACCAGCCTAATTGAGCGTGTTGCTTGAACTTGATTTGTTGGTAATTCAGCTTAAACAAGTCGAGCCAACGACTAGTGATATTTTTGAGTTGAATTTTGATCGAGTTCCAACCTAGCCACAGTACAGCCTGGTACAGCTAGCCAGTTTACTGTTTGGCTGGTGTAGGTTGGATTCAGTTTTTGAGCAAGTTCACAAGGCTAATCGTGCGTGTTGCTTGAACTTAGGACTTTTAGATCTAATTAAGTACTAAATAGGGGGAAGCATTATAGTATTATAGTGTGGACCGCCCCTCATACTTAGGACTATTTGATAGATGTGAAAATTTGTTAATCTAAAAAGGAGTTTGATCAATTTTTATTTCGGCATAGTTTGGTAAATCCATTTTTTCTATAAATTTGTTCAACATTGTACAGAAAATAAGACGTACAAATATTATTATTTTTGTCAAATCAACTATAAAATAGTTTATGAAAAAATCAAATAGCAGTAAGAGATCATAATTAACCTAATCTAATTTTTAGAATTTCCAAATAGGCCCTTAAAGTAAACAAATAATTGGCCTAAAGTCTCATTTTAAAAGTATTTATTGGCTAAAGTCCACCCAAACATTTTTTCTTTGAAAAAGTCCCAATTAGATAAATTTTAATGCCTAAGGTCCTATTTGTTTAAAATTTAATTATTTTAGTGACACATTTGCCCTTGTTCTATCTTCACGCATGAACCAAGACATTCATGCCTCCTAAGCAGGCAGACCCCAAAGACTTTCATTGCCCTCTGCTCCAGTTTCTTCCTCCGGATCTTCCCCAAATCTCACCTGCTTTCTTGCTGCTTCATAACCAAATGGCTTCAACTGCAAAAAGCCACCAGATTCTTGATATTTATCAACTTGTCTGGCTTTCCTAGTTTCATTCAACGTCTGGAAGCACTTCTGAAAGCTGGAGGATAAATCAGAGAGAGACATGGGTTCCTTTAGCCCACACAAAAACATTAGTACAAATCAAATTAAATAAATAATTAATATTATTTTAATATTATATATATCTATACATATGTATAGAAATGCTTTTGAAATGTAAATGGAGGATGATGTTGGAATCAATGGTGGATGGTCTCCGGCAGCTTATGGAGTGGGGAGTGTGTGCTGGGATTGTACCATTTATTGGTGTTGGAGTGCGTTTAGGTAATGAGGCTGATGAATCGACATGAAATATGAACCTAATCATCATTAATGAACACTGCCAAAAAGCCCCAATCAAAACCAGATCTGGTTTTATGGCTTTCAGTCTTGTTGCTTCATTTACAGCGGGAGATCACCAAGAGGGACACCGGCGTGAAGCATCTCCAATATGTGCTCGAAAATTAATTTTTTGTTTGGTTGGTGAGAAAATGGAGGAAAAAAGAAAGAGATTGATTTTTCTTGTATTTTTTTTTTATTTTAAATTTCGATGTAGTGAACTGCGATTCCAGCGTAGGAACTCGGAATTCCGGCATAGTGAACTTCAGGGTCCGGCGTAGGAACTCTGAGGTGCGGCATAGTGAATTGCATTTTCGGTGTAGAAACTAAGGGTTCCGACGTAGTGAACTCCGGGCTGTGACGTAGTGAACATGAGGATTGTGGGTGTAGTGGCGTTGAAGGTTGTTGGGAAGGAGGGGTATTTTTGTCCAATTCATGACAAAAGGACTTTTGGGAAGAAAAATCTGTTGAGAGGACTTTTGGCATAAAAATCTTCTAAATGAGGACTTTTAGCCAAATTCCCCTAAAGTAAAATCATTTCATTGAAATTTCAAAAAAAGCTCCTAAAAAATTTGCGGTTTCAAATTACTCCCAAATTGCTAATGACTTTTGCAAGCCTTCTTATGAAAGGAATGACATTATCCTCTCTCTCTCTCTCTCTTAGCTAGTGAGGAATTCAAATTTTCTAGTTGGCTTAATTCTTGAATATAGGTAAGAATTCTGCTTATTTAACATTGGGAGTAATAGTTAAGTTCTATGGAAAGAAAGTGGTTATAAGTGGATTGAATTGAGTTAGGTAGTAAGATGTTGAAGCTTAACTCGATAAATTAATAAGTTCAAACATGAAGTATTTGAAATCTTATTAATCTAAATAGTACTTACTTGATCATTACTTATCAAATTCAATAAATATTTGAATTTGACTCATTTATTTTACAAGTTCGAACATGCCTTTTATTGAGTCAATCTCAAATGTTGAAGCACTTAAAATTTTATTGACCCGAACAGTACTCTACTCAAGCATGACTCAACAAATTCACAAGTTCAAAAATGAAGATTAGACATTCGACTGATTTATTCTACGAGCAAGTTTGAATATACTTTTTATCGAGTCAATCTCAAATGAAATCCAATTGATTTAATTTTATTTATCTTAAAGCTCTAAAAGAAAAATTAAACTTAAAATCTAGAAATTTTTTTTAAAAAAAATTATTTATCGAGTCAATCTCAAAAAAAAAAAAAAAAAAAAAAAAAAACCCTCTTTAGTACTCCAAAAAGAAAATTCTAGTTACAGAAATTCTGAGGTAAGGCCGGCCTTATTTTTTTTGAATACGGTCTCTCCAAAACGGCGTCGTTTTGGGCCTTTTTCAGTGAAAAAAAACAAAAGCTTTGAGAGGAACAGTATTTGGCATTTGGGCTTCTTCCTTCTCCCTGCTCCTTGCTCCCTGCGGCAGCTTCTTCTTCTTCTCTCTCTCGCCGGTTACATCAACTCAGGCCGCCGGTCGCCGTCCGTCCTGGTCGTCGCCGGCGCTTCTTCCTTTTCTCCCTCCACTCCCTAAATCAGACGGTTGCTAAGTGGGCTCAAGCACCACTTAAGTCTGGCACAATCCAACCAGCGTGCTGACAAAAAGGACCTTGCCATCCTCTTTTGCTCCCAATTTCACAAAAAGAAGATGCCGATTTCTCCTTTTCACCATTATTACTTTACCACCTTTCTTCATTACAAAACTTTTACCATTACTTCCCTCAATCCATTTTCTCTCACTTTCTCTCACTTTCCCATCTTTTCCTTCAACACCACCATCTCCAAAATTCATTTCCTTATTTCCCCTTCAACACTACCATCTCCAAAATCCACCAGACCCCCTACTCTGCACTCTTCAACATCACCATCTGAATTCCTTCACAAACCATTGTTTTTACACCAAAATAAATAAATAAATAAATAAAACATCAAAACCCCATTTTGCCAAACTTCTTATTCCTCTTTAAACTCATCCAACAATCCCTCAATACTTTCCCTAGAAAATAGAAAATCCCACAAACCAAACAAAACCCAAAACCCAAAACCAAAACCAAAACCAAAACCATGTTCTCTAACACTATCCAAATGCCCTCCACCAAAACAGCAATCTCCACTGCAGCCTCTGTCGCAGCTACTGCCATGCTCGTCCGCTCCATCGCCAGAGAGTACTTACCCCATGAGTTTCAACACTACATTTTCTCCAAATTCACAGCCTTCCTCACCAAATTCTCCTCCCAAATCACCCTCGTCATCGAAGAATTTGAGAGACTCCACCAAAACCAACTTTTCAAAGCTGCCGATATCTACTTAGGAACCATAATTTCTCCCAATAAACGCATATTCAGAGTCAGCTTGGCCCCAAAAGAGACCAAAAAAACCCTAAAAAAAAAACCCTAAACTGCCGTGGGGGAGAAGAGAGACAGAGGGTTCTGACAAAATGTACCTTTTTTTGGGGTTCTCGGCAGTGGCGGAGCAAGGAGATTCCACAGTTGGCCGGCGCGAGGAGCTGTGGTCTCAAGCTGGAACTGTAGCAACCGTCCGATTTAGGGTGTGGAGGGAGAGAAGGAAGAAGCGCCGGTGACGACCAGGATGAACAGTGGCCGGCGGCCTGAGTTGATGTAACCGGCGAGAGAGAGAAGAAGAAGAAGCTGCCGCAGGGAGCAAGGAGCAGGGAGAAGGAAGAAGCCCAAATGCCAAATACGGTTCCTCTCAAAGCTTTTGTTTTTTTTCACTGAAAAAGGCCCAAAACGACGCCGTTTTGGAGAGACCGTATTCAAAAAAAATAAGGCCGGCCTTACCTCAGAATTTCTGATTCTAGTTAATGAGTAAGAACAACAGCGTTAAGAAGTACAGAAACGGCGTCGTTCCTACGCGCACGCACACGGTTACACCGCGCACAAGACATACGGTGCACGCGCTACCGCAATTGCATAATTTCTACGCAAGCCTCGGAGGCGCGCTTCATTCAAAGTTACAGGTGGTCGCGTTCATTCTAAACATCTCAGAAACCAAAACCAAATCGAGAGAGAGAGAGAGAGAGAGAGAGAGAGAGGGCTCTGAATCAATTGTTATCTGATCTCACAGCACATCATGGATGATGGTTCACAAGCCCAGACGCTAGCGCTCAAAGATCGCAGACCAGATGCTCTCGGAGACTTGCGAGTTCTCCCTGATGAACTCATATGTACCATACTGGATTATCTCACCGCTCGAGATGTTGCTCGCCTTTCTTGCGTTAGCAGGTTCATATAACCATCTGAATTTCATTTCGTTCTTCTTCTTCTTTTTTTCCCTTGTTATTCTATTGATTTCGTCTTCTGCATGTTCAATTTTCTCTAATAATCTGAGTTTTAGAACGATTATATTATTCAATTATCAATGTCCTATTTTGCATTGGCTTTTAACAATTTGGGTTTGAAATAGAAACTGAAAAACAATTGGTTATATGGTCAGAAGCTCTGAAACAATGCAGTTTCTCACGTATCTTAAAATTTATCAGCACAGGGCCCTTATTAACAGTGTGCGTATATATATACACACACACAGACATGCGGGCACACACCCTTCTTTGATTAGTTTGAAAATCTCTGAATTTTCGTTCACATAGCTTATATAACTATATCAGACAAGGTGGGGGGCAGGGCTGTAAACGAGCCTAGTGGGGCTGAGTAGTAGGCTGTTCAAGCTTGGCTTGATAAATTGACGAGCCTGCTTGGCTAGTTGGCTGGGCTGAGTAGTAGGCTGTTCAAACTTGGCTTGATAAATTGACGAGCTTGCTTGGCTTGTTTATCTTAAGAGTAAGCTCAAATGAGCTTCTTCTTTTTTAGCGCATCAAGTAGTTTGATTGTTTAAAGTACTAAATATCTTATGGAGCAGAGGAGCACTCTAGTTGAGCTTGGTTCAATAAGTTAATGAGTTCAAAAATAAAGTTTGAACCTGACCAGGGCTGGCCCTAAGATTTTGGATGCCCTAGGCGAGCTCCTAAAATGTTGCCCCTACTACATATCGAAAAAAAAGAAAAAAAAAGGGAAAAAATTACGTGTAAAATTTTAGTTCTTTAACCTTAATTTCTCATAAGCTAAAACTTACAACATATTTTGAAAAATCGACTGTTGGATTTGATACTTCACTTATACGTATTAAGAATGCAAAAAATCACATTGATCCAACGGTTGGTTTTTCAAAAAATAGACCGTGACGGTTTTTCATTATATTTTACAATTTTTTTAAAAATTGCAAAAATTGACCATTGGATCAATGTGATTTTTTACATTCATGATAAGTATAAGTAGAATATCAAATCCAATGGTCGGTTTCTTGAAAATATTTGTTCCAAGTTGGTAAGATGCACAAGGGAAGACAAAAAGGGAGGACGAATGAAATTTTCCTTACAAATATGTCAAACAAATAAACATTTAATTCATAAGGAGGGTTTTCAGTAGGCTCACTCGAAACCTCCTATCATCATTACAAATATATCAAACTGATAAACAAGATTTGATTACAACTCTTGAATATAATTCCATTAGAATGAATATAATTCAACTATATTTTCCATAAATGTGTCAAACAAACATAGAACAATGATACCAAGAAATCAACAAAAATCATATTCTAAAGAAAAACACAACAACAAAAAATAGTGACCAAATAGTAGAACATATGTAGTATATTGAGATTTGGCCCTTGAATAAAAATTGGTTGCCTATGTAGTATATCACTACTAAAACCAAATTTGATGCCCCTAAATTTTACTAAAAAACTGCTGCCCAAGGCCATGGCCGGCTCTAAACCTGACTCATTTATCTTGTGAGCAAGGTCAAATGAGCTTTTTATTGGGCTGATCTTGAGCTGAGTCTGAGTAGCTTGGTTTGTCTTACAGCACTAGATGGAGGGAAGTATAGGTGCCGATTTAAATTTATCTCATTTTTTAATTGCAGTGTGATGTACATACTATGTAATGAAGAACCACTCTGGATGAGTCTATGCTTGGGGAAGGTCACCGGTCGGCTTCAGTACAAAGGCTCTTGGAAGAAAACAGCAGTTCATCAGTATGCCTTTCAATTCATGCTTCAATTTTGCAAGCTTTTACTTTGCTGTTGGGAATTGGAACTGGGTTTATTGTATTTTGTGTTTTTTCCAATTGTTTTGCTTTTACTTTGCTGTTGGGAGTTGGAACTTGGTTTATTGTATTTCTTGTTTTTATCAATTGTTTTGTTGTCTTGTTAATCTCACAGGCTGCATAATTTCTCTTCCCTTTACTGTACTTTTTTCTTTTAAAATTATTATATGTCTCTATAAGTTTGTTTCTTTGCTTGTTCTTTGGATGCAGTGAACATCTGCCAAATGAATATGAAGAACCTTGTAGAAAACCACTGCATTTTGATGGTAACAATTCACGTGCTATATTCTCACAGTATCTTTTCTATATTATCAATAATTAGTTTGTAAATATTTTTTGTTAGCTATTATAAGTCAATCTATATATACCTTTGTGCAGGATTCAACTCTTTATTCTTGTATAGAAGATTATACAGGTCCTATACCACGTTGGATGGATTCTCTTTTGATAATGGAAATGTGGAAAGAAGTAAAGACCTCTCCTTAGAAGAGTTTTGTCATGAGTATGATGGGCAGAAACCGGTATAGTGCTAATGATTTGTTTTTAATTTCAATGATTTTGACTGCAGAGAAATGACAATGCTAGATGTCCCTCCAGCGGTACAAACTGCCCTCTCACAGGGGGCTTGTCCGATGTGGGGCCCACCCCCGTGAGAGGATAGTTTGTACCGCGACAATACATCTCTCATTCTTTGAAGTGAAATATTGGGGATAAAATTTTTACTCTATTCAAACTATTATATGCATTATTCACATATGTGGTATGTATCACGAGAAGGGGGCTGACAATTGAAGAGAAATGGGAGGACAAAGCTTGGAATGATAGAGCTTGACCACCACAAGTACCTCCACCACTGCACACACCATTGCTGCCACCACTACCACCATCACTGCACCAATAACACCTCCTCCTCCACCATCGTGCCATATCAGCTGCTGCCACCACCACTACCAATGCTCCCACATTAACACACCATAAATTCCTCCACAAATCCACAATCACAGTGTCAATGCCATCTTTATCACACCACTACCACAATTGCCACCATGATTCCACCACAAAATCACTGCCACCACTTCCACCTTTGCAATTGCCAAGACCATCCAATTACCTCTTACTATGAAATAACTATCACTTTTCCACTACACTACTGCTACCTCTACTACAAATATGATACTGTCACCATGACCTCCAATGTTCTCAGCACTTGTGCCCTCACCAGCACCATTACAAATTCCATCAAATATGTTCTGCTTGTTTTGTATTTTTCAAAGCAATTTTGACTGTGCTTGCTTACCAGACATGCTACTGTTTTGAGGGTTCTCAAAACATCTACCAATCCAAAATAAAAAAAATAAAAAACAGAGAGAGAGAGAAGAAAGAAAAAAGACACTCTAAATGGCTAAATGCTGACAAATGGGTCCTTCTTGTGTTCCTCTTTCTTCTCTATTATAGATGTTATTATTTTGATAATTTTTTTCGTTGAAAATTGTATGAATCATGACCGTTACTGGTTTATTTTGTTCATATGATTTATTGCTGAACTCCACATCAGGTTTTGCTTACTGGATTGGCTGATACTTGGCCAGCAAGGAGCACATGGACAACTGATCAGCTATTGCTGAACTATGGAGATACGGCATTTAAGATTTCTCAAAGGAGTTCTCGGAAAATCACGATGACATTCAAGGATTACGTCTCTTACATGAAACTTCAGCATGATGAGGACCCTTTATATATTTTTGATGACAAGGTGCTCTATTCTAGCAGTAATATTCACGTAATGCAGATTTATTAAAATATTTGAAACTATTTTAACTTACTCTTAATGCAGTTTGGGGAAGTTGCGCCAAACTTGTTGAAAGATTATAGTGTGCCTAATCTATTCCAAGAAGACTTGTTTGATGTCTTAGATAGAGATCAGCGACCACCTTTTAGATGGCTCATTATTGGGCCAGAGAGGTCTGGTGCCTCTTGGCATGTTGATCCAGCTCTTACCAGTGCCTGGAATACTCTTCTGTGTGGCCGTAAGAGGTATAGCTAACACTGGTGTATTTTAAAAGCATTTTTTTAATTGTGCATTGATTCTATCCTATTGGATGCATTCTTGTTAATCCATCTGCAACCTGTTACAGCTTATGCCTATTGGTAGTTGATAAAACTTTGTGCGCATTTTAAATTACGTTTTCTGGGTTTACTCTTTTGCAGCCCTAGTTCCCCAAGACATGGTGTTCATTTATGTTTCTCTCATGTGATGTATAGAAGTTAATAAGCATGTCATAATTAGGTCCACTTAGAGCAGAATCTCGGAATAGTAAATTATATTTGAAAATTGTCTTTGTCAACAAAGCAAATTATCTAAAACCTGTGAGTTATGTTTTTTCCTTATCTAAAAAATCTATCAAGGGAAAAGAAGAGTTTGTGGCAAATTTAGGCATTTCAATGTGACCTTCAATATTTCTTTCCTACATTTTATTGTGGAGTAGTTCTATGTTTACGCTTAGCATCATGCAATGTAAAGTCTGAACTGCTTAAGAAATTAAGAAATGAAAGCTTGGACTAAGGCTGCATATTGGGCAGCCTTAGATTGACCCAACTGAACCCAACACGGCCATTGGGCAGGCTTGGGTTAGTTAAGTTCAAGTGTTCAATCCAACCTCCTCTTTGGCCTTTGGGCTCAGACAGGCTGGGGTATTAGGCGACCAGAACCAATCTGTGTTTTTTGTGTGTCTTCCACAACTCCCCCCCACCAACCATCCCCATCACAGAATTCCTTTTTTCTGTTTATTCAGCCATCCTGACCTAAGCTGAGCTGAATAACTTGGCTTGGGCAGCTGGGTTAAATCTTCTCAGGCTTCAATCGAGTGTCCAACCCTTGGTTTTTGGCTTGCTTTGACCAGCAACTTAATGTAAGCGTGTAACCTGTCCATGTTGCAACCCTATCTTGGATCTGAGCATGCCATGTATAAGCTAGAAGACATTAGTCATCTGAATTTTTTTATGATGGAAAGATATCCATCCCTCTTTGATGACTTCGGTGGGGTAGAGGGTCTGGAATTTAAGCACATGACCTGTCTGTTTGTGTAGTGGTACATTACCGCAGGGAATAAAAAATAAGTAAACGCTAATTGGTGCTCCAAGGTTCAACTTACTTTTTGTCCATTGCAAGTAGATGAACTATGATGAATCCTGTAATTTTAGGATGAGTTTATTATGTCCTTCATTAGATTTTTGTAGGGGTCATTGCTTGGTGCTTGTAAAAGTCTTGGGCTATTAGACACCAATGCGTTGGTTCTCAAGTCTTGAGAGTTGAGAGCGGCCACTTCGTGCAAAAATGTTGAAGGTTAGGATTGTTTCTAGCTCAAGCCTCCTAGGACCCTGTTTGGTGGGACCAACATTGGGCAATGGCCTTATTGGCCTTTGCATGCTAGAAATACTCTCTGATGTGGGAGATACCTAGAACCTCATGCGTTATACCATCCAGGCAAGATGCTGGTGGTCTTAGAGCTCAATTTATAAATTTTCTCCAAGAATATTATTATTATTATTTATCTATCTATTCAATTATCAAGTAAAGTGGTTCCATTAGAATTATTCTTCTCTGAATCATATGCTTTTCATATTATTGGCTGTGATAATTATTTCCTCTGTATTGGTTCACTGTAATTAAAATAGATGATATCTTGAAGGAAATGTCTCAATCATGTTTAAATAGGTGGGCATTGTATCCTCCTGGAAGAGTACCTTTAGGAGTTACAGTACATGTAAGTGAAGAAGATGGTGATGTTAATGTTGAGACTCCATCTTCGTTGCAGGTATTTTTACATAGACATACAAAAGTGCATATACTTTTCTAGTCTTTTGAGTTTCTTATTTTTATAGCATTTATTCAAGTCACCTTTCCTTGGGTCTCTGCTTTGTGTTAACAGTGGTGGCTAGATTTTTATCCTCTTCTTGCTGATGAAGACAAGCCTATAGAGTGTACCCAACTACCTGGTGAGACAATATTTGTTCCAAGTGGTTGGTGGCATTGCGTGCTAAATTTGGAAACCACTGTTGCTGTTACACAAAATTTTGTAAATTCCAAGAACTTTGAATTTGTATGTCTGGATATGGCTCCTGGTTATCGTCATAAAGGAGTTTGCCGTGCTGGATTGCTTGCTCTTGATGAAGGCAGTTTGGAGGATGCCAAAAAAAATACATTCTATGATGAAGACTATTCGAGTTACTCAGACTTGACTAGGAAAGCGAAGAGGTTCAGAATTGACAAACCTGTAGAAGATCCAAATTATGAAAATACTACAAATGGCGCCTCAAAAAGTTATAATTTGTGGAACCAAGATTTTTCTTATGATATCAATTTTTTATCCATGTTTTTGGATAAAGATAGAGACCACTTTAATTCTCTGTGGAGCTCAAGCAACTGCATAGGACAACGAGAAATGAGAGAGTGGTTATGCAAGCTCTGGGTTGAAAAACCAGAAATGAGAGAGATAATATGGAAGGTATTGCTTTTTCTTGTTTGATTCATCTTTTTGTCAAGTTGGTGTTTAATTATGTTAAACAAGGAAGAAGCAATTGATTATTAAGAAAGCTAAGGTGCCCATTCTATCAACGTCATTGTTATACATGTGAATTCCACTTCTCCATTGAGATCTTAAAGATCTTCTTGGTCAAGAGCGGAGTTGATGATGCAACGTATCCACTTCAATAAACTGAATAGCCAAACAAAAACCATTTTAGAAGCTGGCAGTAGGTTGGATGTTTAGGGTACTTATGAAGTAACTTCTCTGTCAAAGAGATCTACCCACAACCTGCAACCCATTCACGTTAGCAACCATCTGTGCACATTTATAACAATCATTTGTACCAGGTGTGAACACTGTTGGTATGCCATCCTCATGGTTTACAAGTGGGTGTACTAAGTTTTCTCTCATTGTTTTATGCTTTATTGCAAGAAGTGAGGT
This sequence comes from Hamamelis virginiana, assembly GCA_017140935.1. Lineage (NCBI taxonomy): Eukaryota > Viridiplantae > Streptophyta > Magnoliopsida > Saxifragales > Hamamelidaceae > Hamamelis > Hamamelis virginiana. The sequence continues at coordinate 814,763 of JAESVK010000836.1, read as the reverse complement.
GCCAAATGCATTCTTCTTTTACAACTCGTCTGTAATATCTCCATTTTATGTTCTGAATTGTCCTAGGGAGCATGTCTTGCTCTAAATGCAGGCAGATGGTCAGAATGCATGGCAGAAATTTGTGCCTTCCATAATTTGCCTTCTCCTACAGATGATGAGATACTTCCTGTTGGCACGGGCAGTAATCCTGTAAGTGACTTCTCTGTCTTTTCAATGAATCATAGTTTTTCGGAGATTCACAAGTTAACTGGTGTTTTCATTTCTACGTTGAAATGACCAATATTGCTCTTTTATCCTTTTTGGATTGTATAATTTGAACATTTTGGGAGTATTTACCAATTGATCAATTGAACTAAGTTTACTACACACAGACACCACAAAGTCATATGTGGTCACACATAATGGATTTACTCCAGGATCTGGAAACAAGATAAAATAAGGTTCCTTTGTGTTTATATCTTTCCATCTACGCCCTAACATCAATTCCCTCTAAAGTTTGGTGATCTAGGTGACTGCCTTAAGGCTTGGATTAATTCTTAAGGCATGATTATTCATGGACGTTTATGTTCAAGAATTTGACCCAGATCACTTGATTGTGTTTTCCAAGCTTTTATACTATCTGTCATTAAGTTATCCGAGTCATAGTGACTTTTTTAGATTAATGTTTGATAGAAGGGCATATCATGACGGAGATTTATAAAATGATTTTAAAATCTTAAAAGCAACAATTTTTTCAGTAACTAGAAACAAAGTTTTCTTCTAAATTTGCAGTGACTTGTCTTCTTTCACGACAGGTTTTTCTCATTGCTGACTGTGTAATCAAAATATATGTGGAAGAAGGGCTGGAATCTTCAATTCACGGTTTGGGCACTGAGGTATCATCTTAATTTCTCATGATTCTAGTCCCATAGAGCAATTCTTTTTAAGAGCGTGCGTCTTATAAATTTTTTAATTGCATTTTACAGCTTGAGTTTTACAATCTACTATGTAAAGTCAACTCCCTTCTGAAAAATCACATTCCTGATGTTTTGGCAAGTGGGATTATTTTTCTCAACAATGGATCTTATACAATTGAGTCATGGGATGGAAATGGAGTGCCTGATGTGATTTCCAAGTCTAGTTTGATCCCCGAGAAGTGTATGGAAGATGCTTTCCCATTTGGTGTATGGAGCAAGAAACAATTTGAATATAGAAAAGCTGGGATGTCCCTATATGAGTCCATCAGTTCAGCTGGATGCACAAGGATATGGCCGTATATCATAACAAAACGATGCAAAGGGAAGATATTTGCTCAGTTGTAAGTTGTCTTGGCCTAATAGCCTCTTGTGTCACTTCAAGCATAGGAAACCTCAACTTTTAACCTTTGTTATGTGCTAGAAGTAGTGTAGGTAAAATTCTGTAAGATAAATTTGTTTCTGTTCTCTTTGCAGAAGAGATACACTCTCATGGGAAAATGTCCTAAATTTAGCTTCCTTTTTAGGAGAGCAGCTACATAATCTTCATACCTTGCCCTGTCCATCTTTGGATGATTCGGCATTCTTAGATTTTAAACGGAAAATGGATTTTTCCTTTGCCAATGGTTTTGCGAAGGCTGTTGCTGAGAAACTTAAGGTTCCTGCTGAATGGGAAATTTTCATCAGAACTCTAACCAGGAAGAAGAAAGATGTCTCAAGCCGCTTGACTAAATGGTAAGCCTGTGTTTATTATAAAGAACTCTGTTGATCTTCAATCATTTTGCTACAACTCATGGGAATTCTACCAGAAGTTGTGCAACAGAAATACTCCTTTTTGCCTTTTTTGTCATTTCGTACACTGTGGCTTTTTTTTTTCTTTTTTTTTTTAATTTACCAAGACCAATGTATGTTCTCTGCTTTGAGGACCAACATGTCATACGGTGTCCTTTCCATTTTGCACAAGGACACCCATGACTGTATCCTTGTTACATAGAAAGGGTTTTGACATGGTTAAGTATATGGAATCAGTTCTGTTTATCATACTCATTAGTTGTTAGTTTGCTACTCATATCTTCTTATAATTGATCAACTATGATTGGTTGCTAGGTTGCTAGGTTGCTATTATTTTATCTGTTTGTTCTTCTGGATGGTTAGTATGCTCTTGCGATCAGTTTAGGAATGCCTTGCTGCTGGATTTTTTTAATGACTGTCAGGATGTTTATACCTTGAGATCTTGTGGGCGAAAGGTTAACTATTCACGGTGGTCTTAGCATCCTGCTTGTTGTGACATGTCTGGATTCCCATTTAGCTCTTCTTCAGATTAAGGTTGTAAAGTTTGTGCGAGTTTGAAGGCTTGAAAGTGCTAATTTAGGAGAGAGCGTGTTCCATTCAATTTTTTCTTATGCAGTAAGTTAACCCTTGGTGGTGCTACACTTTGCTGCCAGTTGCAACCAAATTAATCTAAGGCAAACACCTTGTCTTAGTCTGTTGGTGATTTTGTGCATGCTTGTGCTTGTATGGTTGTTGCAGCACATGCACTTGTCTCATGCACTGATCAGCGCAGCCATATATCCTGTGGTGCTGTAGATCTAGTTCTTGTTTCTCATTGACTCTGATCTCTTGTGTGAGGAGTTAGTTTTCTTTGTTTACTTTACATTTACTGGCAATGATGATCTTTCTCTGTTTACATTAAATTTACCAGTAATGATGATATTTGTCTCACAGTTAACAGAATGGGTTACATCATGTATCAAAGGAATTATTATGACACCTCTGAATTTCTTCACTTGAAATTTGTAGGGGTGATCCGATTCCTAGCGCACTGATAGAGAAAGTTGATGAATACATCCCAGATGATTTTACAAAGTTGCTCAATATAGTTGAGGTCCCTCTCATATCCCATTATATTTTTACTATTTGTATCATTGTTTATGTGTTTAAGATATCAATGGTCCTCCTTATGATTAATGTTAATTTGATCTTCTATGATTTGTAGAATCTGACTTTTGTTTGATTCCAGGATGAAAATGGCCTAAACAAAATATGTAAACCTTACACCTGGATACACTCAGATATTATGGATGACAATATTTACATGGAAGCATGTTCAGTTAGTTCTTGCCCGAATGGGAATGCCCCAGATGCTGGCCTGATGAACAATGGTTCGGTGAGAAACTATGACAACAGTACAGAGGCTAAATCATGGCGTCCTAGCTACATTCTTGACTTCAGTGATCTTTCTTTAGGTCAGTGTTTTTCATTAACTCAGTTACCATTCCAGATATTCATATGCTTTACTTAAAGCTCGTAGTTGGCTAGACTTCTGTCTCAAAAAGAATCAAACTTAGTGGACGTCTGAAGACATGATCTATGGCGGGATTACTGTTCTATTGAAATTAGACTGATAGTTCAGGATGGATTATGAGAAACGGCCATCTTCCCTGACTGAAATATTGTGGCAGACGTACAGATGGATTTGTGACCTTACCTAGGAGATTTCCAGATCATCAATAAAAAGAGGGTAAAGGACAGAAAATGAAGCTGAATATATGATCATACTAAAAATTTGATCTAACACATTCTTTAAAGAACAAATATATATATATATATATATAGACACACACACACACAGAAATGGGGATGATCACTGGATTGGTTGGCTTTTAGCATCTAAGTGTGCGTATATTCTTAATGATGTTACGTTTGGGAAATTTGCTAAGCGGTGCCCCTTTCTTTTCCTAAACCTCGTTCGATCCCGAACTGCATTCCGAAATGAGGTCTCTGTGTTTACGGGGGGGCTGTGTTCACCCAACAACTTGCAGAGGTAGTTTCATTTGAACATTGCATGTAGTTGAGACTTGAGAGTGGTTTATTGACAATCTTCTACTCTGATGCAAGTAACATCCTTTAAATGGTGGGTGGCTAAGGTCAGTGTGGTTAGCAGAGTTAGCATGCTGACAGTGATACTAGTGATAATGAAATAAAGGTACGTCCGATGGCAGCATAATTTATACCAATATATAAGGAATGGAGTTATAATGCAAACTCACAGTTCTTTTTTCTTATTATTTCTCCTCAACAATCTCCTAGCTCTAAAAGCTATCCTTTATTTTTCAGATAATGTGTGTAACAGATCTATTTGATTAAATTACTATTACACACATTATCTAGAAATAAAGGATAGCTTTTAGAGCTAGGAGATTGTTGAGGGAGAAATAATAAGAAAAAGGAACTGTGAGTTTGCATTACAACTCCATTCCTTATATATTGGTATAAATTATGCTGCCATCGGACGTACCTTTATTTCATTTCTGTGTGGCTGTAGTAGTAAACCTTATGAATTATGTTGTTTAATTGTTTAATATTCTAAGACAACAATTCTTATGAACAGGAAACCTTTGAGATTTATGTAGTGTCTACAATTTCACTGTACACACGTTGGACTTTAGAGTTAATCCCATGGCATATCTTCTCTTACGGTCTTCTTTGAGATTTTAAGTACTGTCTACAATTTGTCTGTTGCTATTATTTCATGACAGATGTCTTTAAAACCATCCAATGTTCTTTTCTCCCTTTAAAAAAAAGAAAAAAAATTATTTTCTTCCTCTGCTTTGGAGAAATAGAGAATGCATTATACCAGTGGGTTTGGTTTTGAGCTTGGAAGTTCTGTCTAAAATAGGGAGAAGAGAATGAGTAATGTGGTTTCTATGAAGTTTAGTTGTAAATAAAGGTGTCTACATGTCGAAAAGAGATGATCTAAGCTAACTAAATGCAATAAGATACAATGCATGCAAATCGTATTTGTTTAATTTTCAGATAATATATTCATGAGTTCATTGCTCTAATCCTGGTATCAGGTTTGACTCTTTCTATCTTTTGCAGGTGACCCTATTTTTGACTTGATTCCTATATATCTAGATGTCTTTAGAGGAGATTCCCGTCTCCTAAAGCAGTTTCTAGAAAGCTATAAACTTCCTCTAGTGAGAGGAATATCACAGCATGAGTTAGTGGAGAATGGCAACAAGTTTGGAAAGCTCTCATACCATGCCATGTAAGTTAATTAATGGTCTTCATAGATGTATGTTTACACATACCCCCTTTTCCCAGTATAGTTCCCCACACTTTATTAGTTGATTTTATCGCTTAATTACTGAAAGATCAGTTCTTTTTTTTTCATAGGTGATTTTCTCTTTGAATTTGCGAAGGATTGATATTTTTCTTCGTAGTATTCACTTTCAAACGAAATATTCGGAGTATATTAGAAAATTAGTATGCTGTTTTTGTTTTACTTGACAATCAAGCACCTTGACATTCTAGAGATAAATGCCTCAACCTTTTAGGAGAACCAAAAAATAATTTGCCATACTCCCTATAATGAATATGAAATGATGTGGTGGTTCTGTTTCCATATAAAAATTGCAGGCCCATCTAAGACAACTTTTAATTTGATAATTCTAAAATTTAACAGTCTTGAGTGCAAATCAGTGATGAGTTGTGCTGTATGTTTAAAGCAAATATTCTTTCCCTGTGAAGATGCGTATTCAAACTTTAGAATTATCATATTGCTCACTTTGATGCCTGAAATGTGTTGGGCTCAGCAAGAAATTCTAGAACAAGAGTGTCCCTGCCACATAGGTGTAAATCATATTGCTCACTTTTAGTTCCACACTTAAAAAATAAAAAATAAAAAATGGCTCTACCAAAATAAGATGCATTATTATCTGAATGGTTCAATTTGCAAATGAAAATTGTAGTTTGAATACTTGCAGATGCATTTCTTCACTTTATGGTTACCATAATCATTAATGTCACCATCAAAATATTGTCTGCAGGTTTCCGCTTTATATCAATCTTGAAATCATCACCATCAACTTTACTACATTATTGTTTCTGTCTCTAACCAATTGGTACATTGTAGCATAAACACACATACACCTGTAAGATTCATATGGGATTTTGTTCAATGTATTTGCAGGTGCTATTGTATTTTGCATGATGACAATGTCTTGGGAGCTATTTTCGGTATATGGAAGGAACTAAGGATGGCAAATTCATGGGAAGAGGTTGAGGAGACAGTCTGGGGAGAGTTGAATAATTACAAGGGCTTCTGTTGATCACTCGAAGCGTTTCTCTTAAAAGCATTTGGAGCCTTAAAATGCGCATATTGGACCCTGGCTTGAACATTTAACATGCCAAAAATTATGGGCGTTAATTGATCAGTGTTTGCAACTAATTCATAGTTGCGAACCACAATTAATCGATTATAGTTTCATTTGTAACTTGTAGAATTGTAAAATTATTTTATTATAGATAATATAGATTATAATTCAATTTGTAACTTGTAGAATTGTCAAATTATTTTGTTACAGTGGAAAATAGAATCGAGGGATGTATATGAATGTTGACAGGAGGCATGCATCATAAGCGTTGTACTTGTAACGTTGGAATGTCATAAATTTTTGAAGTATATTTTTATGTAATGAGATGAATGAAATTTCCAATAGGCAAAGAGCATGAGAACATGCCAAACCCAAAAATACAAACTGAACTTTATTACAATTTCTACACTGCAGCTTAGCGGCCCCTTTTTTCTTACCCATTTGCCTTATTCCATACAATCAAAGGACGCCTGGAGGCGTATCTGCCGTTCCAAATTATGAGGTTTTACCAAGGTCATATTCGATTTTAGTTCAAGGCCAAACTAAAATGTCTCGAACATGACACTGCAGATTGAATAGCAGAACTAGGCATCTAGGACTAGAACTCAGCAGTAAAGGCTGTTGCTCGAATGGAAAAGTAAAGTTAAAGCTACAAAATTTAGATGCAACATTTGGAAAACCTCCCACACGAATATAAGCAAATTGTCAACATCCATCATGATAATCGAATTAACTAGCAGTATCTAAATAAGCACTTCAGGAGCAATCATAAAATACCTCAAGGTCATACTAAAACTTATGACAATCATTTTTAACCAAAAATGCAATATTTTCCGACAGCAGGGAGCCTAAGCCGAACTTGATGGCTTAGGACCAGTAGAACCTGAAAGCCTGGATCTTCTCTTAGCTAAGCTCTCACTACGACGATCCCTCTGCTCTTTCAATCTGGTGGCAAGGAGCTTCTGGTACTCAGCTGCCTCCGCCTTAGCCTTTGCAACTCTCTTCTTCTTCTCAGCAATTCTTGCTCGCTTTCTCTGCAAAGTCAATGGAGTAACCAACCTCTGTATCTTGGGAGCTTTACTGCACTTCTTCCCTGCAAATTGTGCAGTCATAACCAAGTTAAATAAAACTAAAAGAACTAACTTTTTTTAATTTGAACAAAAGAGCACAATTATTTATCCACAAAAAGAAGGTTTTCAATTTGAACAAAACAAGTAAAGAACAACTTCCAAAGCTACTGGAGAAGGAAAAAAAAAAGCTTCAAAGGGTTGTCAGCCCCAAGGAGTCAAGGACTGAATAGATGTAAGATGCCCACCTCATACAGAGCCATCAGAGTGTTCCACAGGGAAAGAAATTTAACAGCATTTAAAATGTCTCTTCCCAACACAAGGCAAATAACTTTCAATATAACAATATCTAGAAGGCCAAGGTTCAAAACCCCTTAGGTATACCACCGCCACTATAGCTCCATCTATCAAAGCTGCGACCAAACATCACAGCACGCATATTTCGGCCGAACAAGATAAAGCAATTCAACTTCTTGCCTCTCATAATAAATGAACATATAACAGAAATTGAATGGAAAGCCTACCAGATTTAGTTGTGAATGATCTCCGGTATGTGTTGACATACTTTCGAACATCATCCTCCTTGGAGAGGTTGAAGAGTTTACGAATCTTTGATGCCCTCTTTGGACCTCTCATTCTTGGTTTCTCTGTATCGGTCAGCCCAGGAAGATCATTCTCACCCTTCTTCACAATAACCAAGTTCAGAACAGAAAGGTCTTGGCTGACAATGCACCCACGTACAGACTTCCTCCTCCGCTCTCCATTGCGCCTACCGTATCCACGAAAGCAAGGAGTCCCTACCCAAACAAAGTCATACAGTTTCAGAGAACATATGCCTCCAGCAATGCAAACAAGAAGGGCTCTAGCAAAACATGCTTCTAAATGGCCACTACGGCCTCCAGCATTGTGTTCAGTACACTGCTATAAACCCAAGAGAAAGGTCGACCCACCTCGGTGAAGCAAGAGACGAACACGACCAGGAGTTAACACTCCTTGCTTCATTGGGAATCCTTGCTTGTCACAGCCTCCCATAATTTTGAAAACATAGCCCTTAAATTCCTGTTAAACAAACAAAAAAGCCCCCCCAATGAATATAGTATTCATAATAGGATTTGGAATATGCCAAAACTTAGTTCATCCATACCTCTCCAAGGGAATCTCCACTGACTTCCTGAGAGATCCTCTTGTCATAAAATGCACGGCTGTACAATTAAATAAACAATGAGACAAATGAGGAATGTTGATTACTTAGAAATACTAGGAAAAAAAAAAACACCCCAGCTCATTTCATATTTGGATTTATGTTCATAAGGTGTGACTATAAGTTTTACATTCTCCGTTTACCTATCACAACCCTCCTCTATTTGGGCTTGGAACGGGCTGTGGAAAAATATAATACACTAAAGCACATGCAGAGTTAAATATCAGAAACAAGGAACAGTGGAAAAATTACAATTGCTGAAGTAAGCCGCAATTTCAATTGACATAATATCTATTTATAGATATTCCTTAGTTGCACTTTATAAGGCATGCAACGAATTGGGCAGATGCCAGAAGCTTTGAAATCTGGATAATTATAATCAATTCAAGGTAACAGTACCTACTAGAGATGAGTAAGAACTGCAAACTAATCTATGCAAGGATGTTAAATACACACAAAATTCAAAAAATTACAACAGTGTAAAATTTCCAAAGCAATGTTTGTCACCAAAGAAACTGCTAAAATCAAGACGTGCTCCCACTTATCAAAGGACTAAAACCAAACTGATTACTCTTTCTGAACATCTTAGCAAAGAAAATAGATTAGGGATGAGTTGATGACGCACATCAACATGCACTCAATTCTCAATTACATCTAGAGCACCGTTAACAAATACCCACTTAAGACACTAGATTTCTTGAATTAAATCTGTTATTAGCAAAAGTTCCTCACATTCCTAGTTCCTAGTATATAAGACAGCTGGAATATAAAGAAAACAAAAACACCAGACTTTCAAACCGCATAAACAAACAAAACCCAAGACTTACAGTTTCTGGTCATCGTCAATTTCAAGCTTTTTCTGGCATCCCGTTGTAGGGTTCGCAATGTTGAACTGCAAAAAAGAGAAGGGGCGTTATATATATATGTAGAGAGAGAGAGAGAGGTTTGAATCGTTGAAGGATGCTTCGAAGCTTTAAGTAAACACAGAGTCTTAGACATCAAACCTTCATCTTGGATGGAGATCGGCTTCGGCCGAGAGGAGCAGAGGGGACGGCGAAGGCAAAATGAGATGAAAAGGAGAGCGGCCTACTGCTTATTAGGGTTTTGTGTGGTGCACTCTCACTGGGTATTAGAGGGAAGTTATTGTGTGTTACTCGGACGAGCGGGCATTCCTGTTGAGGATTGCATTCACTGTACACGTGGACTATATATTTTTATGATTATGGACGGATCATCTGTATGATATTTGATTGAAGGATGGATTATTCAAATGGTAGAAAATGCTATATCTCTTGAAAAAGTAGTTCCAAAAATTATTCTCAAATTATGTGATGGATGATTTGATGTAAGGTTAGTGAGGAAGGGAGAAACAAATATGCCAATCTACGTTTTTATGAGCAATAGGACCCAGAACGTCATTACATTATGGCAGAGACATGAACTGCCGAGCCAAAGCTCAAGTTTAAATATATAGAATTGAGCAATGCTATTCGTCTCAAATTTTTTTCCAAGAAAATGTCTCAAGTAAATTCAAGCCTTTCTTTTACTATTTATCAAAAAGAGAGTGTGCTAAAAAAAATAATAATAAGAGTTGGATCATCCGTCACATCACTTGGGATACACTTTTAAGATGTTTAGCATTACTATCAAATTATACGGGTTGATAAAATGATATTAGCCGTTTGATTTTGTCATTCTATATGAATACTTGATAAATGGTTGGTTTTGGTACTTAGTTTTGTAAAACAAAATATACTAATTTAATTTTGAAAAAATTACAATTTGACTCTCTTTACTAGTGGCAAAAAATATTTTGCATCCCTGTACTTTCAATTGTTACACATTAACTTCTGAATGATTGATTTATGAAACATTGCACCCTTATGCCAACTATCCATTTGTTTATTTGACTAAAAAATGATGTTAAACTCATTATTTTTATGCAGTATTTATCATACATTGCTAATGTGCTTACAAGCATATCAGTGAAGTTTCATAATTTTTTTCTTAATATATTTTAATTTTTATGAATTATTTTCTTCATACGAAAAATTCATAATAAATAAAATATACTTGTAAAAATCATGAAACTTCAGTGATATACTTACAGACACATTAATAATTTATGATAAATACTGTATAAAAAAATAACATATTTAACACTATTTTTTAATCAAATAAACAAATGACTAGTTGATTAAAAATGTACAATCTATCACATTTTAAAAATACAGAAGTCAATATATTATAATTAAAAATACAAGAATAATGCAAAATTTCTTTAACCAATAATATAGAAAAGCAAATAGTAATTTCCCCTTTATGTTTTTGAGCATTAAGTCATGAGGGATGTGCAAGGACTTTATTCAAAGATATATATCACCTCAATAATAAAAGGGAATTAGTATTCATTGTAGATCACTGATCACTAGGATATAAAATTACTTTGTTACCACCATAGTCTGATCATTCCAACAATAACATTGGCATTTTTAGTCATTTTATATCTGAGATATTTTCTACTTTTTCACACCTCCCATCAGACTTCTTTTTTGCTTGCTTTCCATCTCGTACTCTCCCTGTCCCTCTCAAGATGTAGGGTTTCCAACTCCATACACGTCTCAGTTGCTATGAATTGTGTTCAATTTCAGGCTGTGATGTATATGTAAACCACGATCAATTTTAGATTAGCTATTACTTTCAATTTTACAAGTATCCGTAATATGAAAATGATCCTATCAGCATGAAGTTTATTGTTAATTGTGGGATTTACGTATTTTAAAAAATTGCTCATTGAATTAGATACTGTTCTTATGAATGTTGTAAAACTCAATCCCACTTAAGGGACACAACAGTAAGTTAGAGATAGTACCTCTGTTCCACGGAGCTGATAGGAGCCTCATCGAGCTAATCTACACTCCAGTGTGGAGCCTGCCAAGGATTCTCCGATGCCAAAATTAGTCTCAATAATCGGAACCAAAGAACTTGAAAGATTGAAAAGAAGAGAGCTAGAGGGAGTTCTGTATTTTCTATAGAATAATGCTTACCCATATTCGTCCTACTCCTCTGCTGCAGATAAAAGGGAGGGGGACTCAGCCTAGGGACGCGTGCAGCAACTCTGCCGTAGGAGGAGGTCTCCGTCACATTAAATAATCCCTACAGGCATACCAGGGGATCCGCCATTAAGACGCAAGGGCGGACGATCACCCCTCTTCCTCTGCACTACTCATGGGAGCAGCTCTGTAGCTGGTTGATCTCCTACCTCAGCTCCCCACTGTTGCTTTACAGTTTCGGAGCTGAATGTCCTCCGGCACGGTCTTCTCACTTCCCCCGCCCATTAATGACCATTAATGGGCACTAATATTGTCAATGTGGCTACACGAGGATGATGGGGCGTTCTTCCCTCTGCTGCTGAAGGGACGTGCGCCCTTCACGCAATGATTTGGACGAACTGCTGCTTACACGTGAATGCGGGTTCCACCAGTTTCCCATCCGTTGCAGGAAGTTGGTTAGTTTTTACCCGAACTAGAAAGGGGAGTGGCCACGTGTCAGATGGTTGGCTCCCTCCCCTGTAACTAACCAGTAATGGGGATTTTGGTCCCCACAAATATAATGCATGCAAAAAATCATAATAATCCTAAAGTTGGTTTATCAGAAATATCGTTCAAAAAAATTACAACGGTTTTTCTCGGTCATAATTTTTCAGTCTTATTTTAAAATACTGACATTGGATCAATATGATTTTTGGCATGTATAACATTTATGAGAAAAGTATCTAATCCAACATTCTTTTTCCAATATATATATATCACAATTAGATAAAAGTATCAGACTTATTTTAACTAAAGTCAACAATATATGCAGGCGTATGGAATCTTGGAATACCATACTAATAGTTAGGGACTAGGATTCTCCTGCTCCAAGTTCAAAAAAATCCTGGTGCTAGATTAGTGCGAAGAGCCATTTGATTCCATAACATTTTATAAATTTTTTATTATTTAGGTGCAGATGCAACTGTGGTTGTGGTTGAGGTTGGAAATCTAAATCCAGATTGGTTAGTATATAATCCAGGGACGGGGTCAGAATTTTGTCAGTGTAGGGGTAGGTTGTTTTTTTATTTATTTATTTAATAGGAGAAAATACAAAAAATTTCTATCAACTATCATCTTGTGATACTTTACCCTGTAAACCATCGATTCCAACACGTTGTCCCTCTAAACTATTGAATTGTGACAAATAACTCATTCCGTGATCTTTTACAGTCTGTTTTATGGCAAACCGATCGTTGGATCACAGTAATTTTTGACATGTCTGACATGAACAGATAAATTATCTAATCTAACGGTCTTATTTTTAAAATACAGTTTCGAAGACGTCTGTATTTTCATAGTTTATTTTTAAAACTAACCGGTTTGTTTTTTTAATCTAATGGTCTGCATTTTCAAATACCGACCATTGGATTGGATAATCTGTGTCTATGTCAGGCACGTCAAAAAGTTATTGTGATTCAACGGTCAGTTTGCCGTAAAATATACTGTAAAAAAATTATGGAATGTGTTATTTGTCACAGTTCAATAGTTTAGGTGGGCAAAGTGTTGTAATCGATAGTTGAAGGGGTAAAGTGTCGCACGGTGATAGTTGAGGGTTTTTTTTTTTTGTATTTTCCCGTATTTAATATTACAATATACTTTCGCATTTCAATGAAAATTAACATCAAATATGTTATGGGCCGAAACTTTACCAAATGCAATCACAATTTGAACTTTACTGGATGATTATCACAAACCATCTCGAATGGATCATAAATATTAGGAAACATCATGAGATATAATCCTATACCTTTTAAAAAGTTGAAATAAGTGACTTTCATGTTGTTTTGCAAATAATAGTGGGGCCAATTTAAAAATTCTTGAAAATTTAAAAAATTTTAAACTAATCCTAGTTGATTTTGAAATTTGGGTGGGGCACTTTCCCATACTGTGTCTCCTCCATATTGTGTCTCCTCCGTGAATAATCCTACAGATAAACATTATATATATTAATGGAAACTACTTGCATATAAAGTACCATATATTAAACAACCCATGGAAATTGATATTTTACTATCCAACCTTTATGGTAAATTTTCGTAGTAACTTAATATGTTGGTTAGAAAACTCATATTGTTCCTTTTAAAAGTGAGTTTCTAAATTTAACTGTAACGCCCCAATTTGACCATTGTATAGATCCTTCCGAATAGATTAACACGTGTTAAGATGAAACTACAAACTGTTCTGCTCATCCGTATTTCCTTATGAGAGAAAAAGAATATATATATTCAAATATGAAATGTTATGTACATACAGTATGTCTCAAACGCTTTACATAAACTAATAATACAAATTATGATAATGCCAACAATACTAGCAAGTCATACAACGATAAATCCCAAGAATCTATATATATATATATATAATCTACCATGAAGATGTCCCATCAATCCTCAAGCGTAGGATTAAGTCAAGTCAAAATACACCCCAAGTAAACCTGCAAACTGTTGTGTATAGTAGGAATGAGCGTTCCACGTACTCAGTAGGAATAATATAACATTTACCACTTAACAATAATATCGAGATACATGGAATATGAAAATAACAAAATTTTATCATAATTGTTGTAAAGCAATATATAAATATGATTCAAACCTGTGTGGTTTTTCAGTGAAAACCATATAATCAATTTCATGTTCATCAAACATTTCCATTTGTTCAAAATGCTTTCGTATTTCGTAATCCATTTCCATCAGAATACCATTTCAAAACCCATTGTACCAATTTCATCTTTATCAAAATTATTGTACCAATTTCCGTAGTTTTGGCTCTAGAGAGTATTACAGAAGCTTTCTCTTAAGCTAACAAGCCCCTAGCGCGCAACCCTAAAAAATATCCATATCAGGTTCTTCATCGATGGTAAGCTACTTGCATGGGCTATTTCCTTCGAGTCCGCTATTGGCTCCACCCAGGACACAAGGCCCTTATTTTTCCCTCGAGGTCCACTCATCGGCTCCACCCCAGGACCACAGGCGCTTTCCCTGAATACTAACTGAGCCAACATATATTTTCCATGCCTTTCATTTGCATAATAAAATCACATTTGCCAACCTGGCATAAATCATTTCTATGCATTTCATTGTATAATATATTTCATTTGTCAACTAGGCATAAATCATTGTAAAAACATATAAATATCATTATCAAAGCATCATTTCATAAAAATGTGCATTTTTCAAATACGAGTTCAAGAAATCAATTCATATATCATCTCTAAATCCATACAAGACAATTCACAAGGCAAATCGCTTTTCCAAAATACATTCCTGTATCATTGCTTATAAATATTATTTTCGTTTCCCAATATTCAGTTTAGTAAAAATCGAGGGAATAACTATTAAAATATCTCTAAATCTTTCTCGTGTATAAATCAATTGATAAAATCAAGCATATGTTTGTAAAACCAAATATCTCAAATGTATTTATATAAACAAATGTCAATATATGCTCCTTTTATATTTTCTTTGAAATAGAGAAATAAAGAACTTATTCTCATGCTTATGAATACATATATTCAATACCAAAATAATTTATCCAGTAATATAAATAATTTCTTGAAACTTTTCAACACCATGCCTTGGTTTTCATTTTATAGACTTGCCATACAATTCAATAGTTTACAAATCAGTATATTACATGTATCAATTTCTCAATATAATAAATAATGATGTTTAAAATGACATATAAGTAATATCATTTATTATTTGTAAAGCATTCGAAAATATCCCATCATTATCAATAGTACAAGGTTACGTATTTTCAAATTCCACCTCAAATTCAAAAATTCGAAAATTCCTACCTCAAATTCCACAGTATTTTTCAATCCATATGGCTCCACGAGCCTCCAAAATACAATGTTCAATGCACCCAATGCAAATGGTCATTTCAAAGACCTTCCAAATCTGGAAATAACAATTTATGCAAGGAAAATAAAAAGAAAGCACAAAAGATATAAAAATCTCAAAAGTACAACAACCCGTACTTTTAAACCGTTCACTCACAAACCTATGGACCAAATACCCAAAATACCAAACCAAAAGCCTTAAGACTTCTAAGACATATTCCCAAGTATGTCAAGATGCTACACATCGAATTTCATGGTCAAATGTCAAGTGGTTTAAAAGATATACACTCGACAGCAAATGAATGCATCCAACAAGTGTAGTTCTTGTATTTCCGAAATAATTCTCTCTCTACCATGAATATGACCACAATACTTACATATTCAGAAACTAGACTTCTCAAACTTTCTAGGCTTATAAAGAAATCCCAAAACGTACTTCGTATGAGAAATTTATGAGCATTTGAAGTTAACACAGAAAATACCCACATATTCTCTGGAATAGTGCCAAAAACGCCACAAATTTCACAAACACTTATCAAATCACTAAATTTTAATCCAAAACTTTAAATCTACCATAAACAAACCTTAAGAACAATAACTACACCAAAAATACTTAAACCATACGGTACGATTTTGAGATCCACAAAATTTTATGCATAAAACCCACATAATTCAAAAATGATATTTATTTGATAAGTCTTTCACAAATCCCTTAATCAAAACCATAAATCTTAATTTAAATATTATTTTAAACATAAAAAAATACTAGAATAATTCTATACCTCATTTATTATAAAAATATTCAATCCAAATATAAAAATCAAATATAAATAAATTTTACCTTAAAAGCCAAATTGAGAAAATCTACCGTGATGTGCTCACTATTTGAGATATACCACATCCGTCTGGTGATAGCCATCGAAGGTTGAGTAGCTTGTGATTTATAAAATTTTGAAACACAGGATAAAGTTTATGTGGACTTCCATTCGGTAATCAACTCCCCCAGTCCCTCATCTTTTCCAATAATACAGCCAGACATCTTTCTTTCTTCTTCTAACCTTCTTTTCTAATCTTCTGTCCTTTCAACTCCTTTTCAGCTGAGAGAATCAGCCCACAACTCCCATTCCAAGATAAAGCAGCCTCAATTATTAATTAAGAAATCATATTATTTTATCTTATTTATATTTATATCTTCTCGTCTTATTTCTCTCTCAATCAGACAACATCCCTTTCCTAATCTTTTCTTTTTATTTCTTTTCTTTACTCTATCTTCTTTTTCAACCAACCACTCCCCAGCAGGCACCTCTACATATTATATGTATATAGGTTTGGGTGGTTAGCTATGTAACATTTTTCATCAAATATGAATGGTAACAATAAAGCTTTGGTCCATGTAGATATACTTTAAATTAAAATAAATGAGCATAGATTGGAATTAGCCCAAATATAAACTCTTATTCATATGGAACTTTTGGCCATAAATTATTGGATAAATACGTGGTCCATCATGTATTAATTGAACACTCCATTCTCCCAATCTCCCAACTTTATTTAAAAATTCAAAAATATGCTTTTTAAAATTTTTGGGTTATCACATTAACCCTATATACTCAACAATTAGCGTGTAAGGCTTTGATCATGGCTGTTCGTGTCTGTAATCAACAAGCATTGGAGTATGTACATCACGGATGACCGTAATTAATATCGTGCGTGAGCAACATCGCATATTTAAATTAAACATATTGTTCACCCATCCTCAACCTTTTTAACGAGTACTCTAAAATTTCTACTGTGACAAACTACACTACATGCACCCACAAGTCTAGCAGAAGTGACAACAAAATTTGGCCGAGTTTAGAGGATAGTACAACTAATGCCTGCTTGGTAGAAAAGGTTCCATTCTCATCTACAATTCCTCGGCAAAAGTTTTGATTGATTATAGATCTACAAATTCTTTTATTTCTGCTTTGTATGTGAATTTTGGGTCAATTTGGAATTTTTAAACAACTCAAAACATTATTATGTATTGCTACTCTAACTAGAAAGAGGATATATATATATATATATATATATATACACATACATACATACATATATGAAAATGCTAATATAATGTGCACCTGACGCAAAATTGCATAAGGAGATCTCTATAGGACTAATTGCAGAATATATTTTGAAGAACCGACTATTGGATTAGATACCTCTATTATGAATGTCATGTCTTCCAAAAATTACAGTGATCCAACAGTAGGTTTTTTAAATAACTGACTATGAAGAAATTGTGACATTTTGAAGAACAAAAAAATTATAGTTTTTTATTGTGGCATTTTTCAAAAACTGAGCATATGTATATTATAGGGTATAGAAATCGTAGTGACGACCAATTTCTCAGAAATGACACTGAAAAAAAATGTGACAATTTTTAACGGTCACACTTTTTTAAAGTTTGTTTTTTGAAATACAATCCATATATATATATATATATACAGAATTGCTACTAAACGGTCGACCGTGTCTATTTAGACACGGCTGAGTAAATGTTGGCCGTTAGATGGGAGGGAATGGGAGGGACGGTGGAGATGTGTTTTTTGAAAGCAAAAAATTCATTCGATCATTCGAGATATATGAGATACAGCCGAAACCCACTGCTGAAGCTCTCTCTCAGACGAAGCGCACTCTCTCCACCACCCACTGTCGGCGACCCACTCCGGCGACCCTCTCTACATGATGGCAGTGCTCTAGATGTGTTTTTTGAAAGCAAAAAACTCATTTGATCATTCGAGACATATGAGATACAGTTGAAACCCAAAGCCCCTTCTCATCTCAGACGAAGCTCTCTCTCTCCACGACCCACTGCCGGCAACCCACTCTGGCGACCTTCTCTACACGGCGTGACCCTCCCTCTCTCCACGGCGTCTCCTCAGCTGCCAGCCACTGCTGAAGACCCGCGCCGTTTGGAAGACCCACTGCTGAAGACCCACTCCGTTCCCTCTCTCCACGGC
>JAESVK010000836.1:751633-796438 GCA_017140935.1 Hamamelis virginiana | reverse complement strand
AGTGGCTGGCAGCTGAGGAGACGTCGTGGAGAGAGGGAGGGTCACGCCGTGTAGAGAGGGTCGTCGGAGTGGGTCGCCTGCAGTGGGTCGTGGAGAGAGTGCGCCTCGTCTGAGAGAGAGCTTCGGCAGTGGGTTTCAGCTGTATCTCACATGTCTCGAATGATCGAATGGATTTTTTGCTTTCAAAAAACACATCTCCACCGTCCCTCCCATTCCCTCCCATCTAATGGCCAACATTTACTCAGCCGTGTCTAAATAGACACGGTCGACCGTTTAGTAGCAATTCTGATATACATATATATATATAATTCAATAATCGATTTTTTAAAATACATATACTAGCATGTGTACAATATAGGGACTATATATGTGTGTATGGTATAAAACCACAAAGAGTACGTAAAGCTTGTAGTGTGAAGAATGCAAAGTAGGATGTTTTGATGTATAATTCTTGGTTCGGACCAAAAAAAAATGTAAAAAATAAAACAAAACGTTTCATCAGCGTAAGAAAAGTCACCCTTTTCCGAAAACAGTCAATAGCGACCGAAAACGGCCAATAGCGACGTGAGAAGTTGAGTGCACGTAAAACATTCTCACCCTTTTTCAAAAAACAATCAATAATGACATTAGAAGCTAATAAGTGATTGTTAGAAGATATCACATACAGTCCGCAATCAATAATGACATTAGTGTTATGAAATTAAAGTAAATCAAAGCACATAAAATTAAAACACCAAGTTTTATGTGGTTCGGCAAAAATTTGCCTACGTCCACGGAGAGTGATTCTTACTATTAAGAACAATTGTACGTACAATTAATCCACTCAATTTTAATACCAAGCCCAAGCTAGGAGAGCCCCCTCTTAATCTCACTCTTTTAGCCTTGATAATTCTCTCACCCGATGCATATTCTTCATTACTTCTTCTCTCTTTATATAGGCTTATAAAAGATGACTTAAACAGATAAACATTATGACTTGAAAAGTCATAAGTTCATCGGTTTGAGAATTCAATATTGAATTCTAATTAAGCCACACTTAATTCATTGCCACACTTAAATCCTTGTAGGAGTAACGTTCCATCTTTATGTGGTGGTCATCCATACATATGTTTACAACAATTAGAAGCTGATAAGTAATTGTTAGAAGATATCACATATAGTCCGGATTGTAAGCGGATGGAAGAAAATCCCGGATAAAGAGGGCACCGGGCAAAGAGGGAAATGAAAAATATGAGCCCACTAAAGACCTAGCTCTGATACCATGTTAGAAATCAAGATCCAACTCAATAATTTAATTAAGTTACCAAGTGGAGGGTCTCTAAAATTTATTAACTAAGCTTGAGTAATGTGAGAAACCAATGTGAGACAAATCTTTCAACAGTGATAACCAATCCATTTTTATCTCTCTATCCTTTTTCTTCTGTTTTTTGTTTTATTTTAAAATGGCGAATTTCTTCCTTTTTCTTTTATTGGATTTTCATTATCATTGAGCTAAAATAAATTAAGGGTTGTGTGGATTTCTTAGCTTGCATTCAGGGATGAGAATGCACTCTAGCAAACAATAATTGTATGCATTTTTAATTTCATATTTTAGCAAAACTAAGCCATCACATTCACACCCCACCTTTGCCTTGCTCTTTGGTTATTAAATTTAAGATATATATTTATATATATATCCTCCTCCTCCTCTTTTTTCTATTGTTGGTGTGCTATTGGCATCCTAGTCATTTCTCATGATGGGAGCATCCCTTATAGGTAAAGATTCTTACTTAATTATTATATTTTGATATTGAACAAGTAACACATATTAATTAATTCATATACAATGAGTTAGTGGCATGGGATGAGTGCAGAGTGTGTATATATATAATAAGTTAGTGGCTGGGATCGATGCATGAGTGGAAATATTGACGAACATTCCATTTAAAATAGTTTTGTCTAAAATTAGTTTTGGAGTTCATTATTCAAAATTTTACATAATCTAAAGAGATGGATGATATTCACTTCTAGACGATCTTGGGGAAGAGGAGCAATAAATGTACTCCGTACTAATTTTTATTCTTGAAGAATAAAATCTAGAATTCTAATCCATAAAGTGATCGAGAGACATGAATCACTGAACAAATTAAAAGTTCAAATTATCCTCGAGTTTCTTTAGATACAGTTAATCATAATAGAATTGAAGACTATTATAGTAAGGAAATTTATCCTCGAAGATCCCATTACCTTATTTTTAACTATAAAAGATACGGAGTAATTGAAAAAGAACCCCAATACCTTAGTTTTTAAGTATTAAAAGAGGAAAGAGGATAATATAGTTTCGAAATTGTGGAACAATTTCATATATAGAATGACAACAATGACAGCTAGTACCAAACAGCAAGTGGCCGGCATTGTATAATTTCAATCCTTCTACTTTTTGCTTAGTGGCTTAACCATCAACTCACTGTCCTCATATTGCTTTATTTAACGACAATGATTGAAATACCAAACACCTGATTCAGTTCTCTAGCTTCTCATTCTTATCATCACTGATACACAGAAACCCTGAATCAAGAGAAGATGGACACTATTCAAGAAGGCAACAATATTGATCCAAAACTCCATAAAAAAAGCAACCCCATGAA
This sequence comes from Hamamelis virginiana, assembly GCA_017140935.1. NCBI lineage: Eukaryota > Viridiplantae > Streptophyta > Magnoliopsida > Saxifragales > Hamamelidaceae > Hamamelis > Hamamelis virginiana. The sequence goes on along the minus strand of JAESVK010000836.1, from coordinate 793,811 downwards.
GGCACTTTTGGTACTCTTAAACTGCATATTAATGTCAGTTGGTCAAGTTGGTGGTCCATTACTTCTAAGAATCTACTACTTGCATGGAGGAAAAAGAAAATGGCTCAATGCATGGCTCCTCACCTCCGGCTTCCCTATCTTGATTTTCCCACTCGCCATATGTTACGCCCAACGAGCACGTGGCGACCGCGGCGGTACAGCTTCTAGAGCCGCTGCCGCTGCCGCCACGACAAAACTGCTCGTCATGCCGGCAAAACTTGTTGCCGGCAGTGCAGTTTTGGGCATTCTTTTGGGCCTTGATAGCTACCTCTACTCCTTTGGTTTATCTTATCTTCCTATTTCAGTTTCTTCTCTTTTGGGCTCAACTCAGCTGGCTTTCACTGCAATTTTTGCACTTATTGTAGTGAAACATAAGTTCACTCATTACTCTGTAAACGCAGTGGTTTTGATGACTTTTGGGTCGGTGATTCTTGGGTTTCATATGAATGGAGATCGACCGGCGGGAGAATCTCAGGGAACGTATGTGTTGGGTTTCTTCATGACGATTGCTGCAGCGGCTCTTCATGGGTTTATAATGCCGGCGGTGGAGTATACTCACTTGAAGGCTGGTGTGGGTATTAGTTTTGAAGTTGTCTTGCAGTTTCAGTTCTTTGTGTCCATGTTTGCTACTCTATTTTGTACTGTTCCCATGATCATCAACAAGGACTTTCAGGTATGTGAAAAACAAACTTTTATTAAAGCCCCTTTTTGCATGTGGTACACTAAAGCATCTTCAATGAAAAAAAAAAAAATCCAATTTTAGCAATCGAGCTGGATATCATCTCTCTCATATTTTTTTGTCTTTTCTCACAAAAGTTTATGTTGTGAGACTTTTTGAGAGAGGACATGAAAATAAAACATAAAAGTCGAACAGATTATCTTTACTCAATTTTTAGCCCTTTAGAGTCATTTTCTTACTAGCTATAATAAAAATGGCTAGCCATTCAGTTAGAGGTGCTTCAATATATAAAAGAGGTGTTTTTTGCTCTTTAATTTCTCTCTCTCTTTCTTCCCTTGCAACTAAGGACAAGTATATCCCCATATGTGCATTTGGGGAAAAAAAAAGGCTAGAGCTAGCTAAAAGTAGTTAACTTTGGTTCAACTTTTGGCTAAACCAAAATAAAGTTAACACAAAATTTGGAGGGTCCTTTAGCTAATGCGGTGGAGTGTTAGTAAGAAAAATACAAAAAATAAAAAAAAAAAAAAAAAAAAAAAAAAAAAAAAAGTATGCTTTGGCTCCTGCCTTTGACGATGCATTCAGTGGCGGAATTGAGTGTTGTGCAAGGGGGGCCATGGCCCCTCCGACTTTTTCAAATTCATATTTTATATATATATTATATTTATTATAGTTAAAAAATTCAAAAAATATACTACATGGCCCCCCATATTTTCGGTCCAAAGCCTATAAAGCTATAACTAAGAGTTCAACCCAATTAGAAGCTCAAAGGTAATTTAATTAAAAAAATCCAAATAGAAGCCCAAATATCTATTAGTTTTATTATTCATGAAGAAATTTAGTTTTGAATTTTAATATATTTATGTGTTTGAATTTTGAATTTTTATCTTTAATGTTTTGGCCCCCAAAAGGTAAAATCCTGATTCCACCACTGGATGCATTGGAGTTGCTCTTAAAACTCTAAAACAAATCAAGTTATTCAAACTTGACTTTAGACCTATTGGATAAAAAGTTCATTAGAGGTTTTGGTAAAATAACTAAGCTTAAACCTTATTTTTGAGCTTGTTCATTTGCCAAGCCAAATTCTAGTAAAATACTACTCAACTTAATAAAACTTATTAATATTTTAAATAATTAAACTACAAAAGCCTGACTCAAGATCGATTCGATAAAAACCTTTTTGAGCTTGCTCTTAAGGCTTTATTTGGGTTAGCTTCGTCTAAAATACCATTTGGAGAACTCTGGATTCACATATCTGTTTAAAATTATGTTCAAACCATCTTTTTACCTATCATAATTTTCATACTAAAAGTGATTGTGGAAAAAGCTAGAAGTCTATCTCTGGCCAATCTTACTATCACCCCCTCAGTCATCTGAAAGTGATATATTGTCATCCTATCTCTTGGATCAAGTGGAATTTTGAGATTCAAAAGTAATTTTATACTAGGTTAATCCAAACGGAGTCTAAGATAAACAAATCAAACTTAAATCTTATTTTCGAGGTAGTTAATAATCAAGTTAAGCTTGAGCAGCCAATTATTTCTAACTCGTTTCCGGCCCTAAATGGTACATTTCAATTATCGCACAGAGGTCATTTTCTGCAAAACTTTTGACTGTGTTGTCCTTGCCACAAGCAAACCATCTCTTTTAGAAATCACTTGAATTGATATCCCGTTTGGATAAACTTCTACTTCCTGTTTTTCTACTTTAAAAAGTAAAAAGATGAAAGTTTTGAGTGTAAAAAGATGAAAGTTTTGACTGTGAAAATTTTGATAGTTGCTTTTAAAAGTTGAGGTAGTAAGAAATTCTTACTACTTCAACTTTTAAAAGTAACTACCAAAATTTTGCACTAAAGAAAATATAAAAAACTTCCATTTTTTACTTTTAAAAGTAAAAAAATAGGAAGTAAAAGCTTATCCAAACATGCCCTGTACTGCAAATTGCATGGAAAATTTCTCTGAAGTTGCTTCACAAATTGCATTAGGATGCAATTTGCATTGGTTGATGTAATAGTTAATCAAGAAGGAAGAAGATTATTATTTTTAACTTGCGATATTATTAAAACTGAGAATTAAAACTCTATAATATTATTAATTAATGGTAAAACTAATTATACTCCTTCAATACAGTCCTATATATATACGGATAAAAACCTCAAATTTCTACTAGGACAAGTAACACTAAATAAAATAAAAAAAGAAAAAAAAGTGAACAAAATTCTTTAAAAAAAAAAAACTCAATAAGAAATTAAGACTGCGCGATTAAAAGAAACAGAATCAAAAGCCTTCAAGAAGGACCCAAAATGAAAATTCCCATAAACAGTTTAAAAAAAAACACATAGAAGTTGACAAAACTTATGCTAAATGACCTTTTTTGGAGGTTGAAGATTGTAATTAACAGCGCTATGGTTAAACATTTCATAGAGTTCAGAAAAAGACCTTTCTGAATTGTAATGTCTCGTTAAATCCCAACACTTGTGTGCAAAGTTATAGCAGTTTAAATATAAATCTTACCAATTGGGCTGCAGTTGGGTTGTAGGTTTTTTTATTTTGGTTTCGAGACCCCTTACTAGCATATTGTATGTGTTATTCTTATATAATTTAGGCTCTCCGGATGCCCCATTTAGACTTCAACCATTCCTTTGACACTTGTTCTACATTGGTTTGTCAGAATTTTTAAAAGCACATCAATCATTGGCATGATTTTTTAAAACTTTTAAACATTGTGTTAGTGATCTATAATATGCAGGCTATTTCAAAAGAAGCAGCAGAATATGGTCTTGGGGAGAGTAAGTATTATGCAGTAATAGTGATGGCAGCAGTAGGAATGGAGTTGTTGATCATAGGAAGTTTAGGGATAATCTTCTGCTCCACATCTCTGTTGGGAGGTTTGGTTTCATCTTTTCTAGTTCCAGTCCAGCAGGTATTTGCAGTTATTTTGTTACATGAGAGATTCAATGCTGAAAAGGGCATGGCCTTAGCTATGTGCCTGTGGGGTTTTGCCTCTTACTTCTATGGAGAATACAAGATGAACTATAAGAAGACTGCAGCAAAACATAAGCCAGAGCAACCAGCAGTCTGATTGAATGAAATTTCATGATTTTTTTTCTCTTTTTTTTTTTTTTTTGTTGGTGGGGTGGGGGGGTAATCTCTCTGGGTTTGTGTGAAAGCACCCCATTTTTTTTTTTTTTTTAACATCTCAATTAATTATCTGTTCATTATGCCAAACAAACACTCCATTAGCTCCCAGAAAGCCTCATTAGATTCACAATTATCATATTTTACAATGGAAAACATGAAACAAGATGAAAGCAAAAATAAATAGTGCATTAGCCGCCACTAACTTTTCAATTTTTTTTAGGGAGGGTTTTTGATATAAAAATGTCAGATACAATCTAAGGGTCTGTTTGGGAACTTTGAAAACTGAGTTTGGTCAGTTCTGATCTCTTTCTGTTATATGGTTTTTATGTAAACCAGCTTACAGTTGGTTTGAAAAAAAATATGTTTATACCTTATTTTTTGGACAAGATTGAACTTATTTACAGCAAAAATGCACTTATCAAATAATATTAAATAAAAATCAGATAGATTTATCCTCAGTTGGCTTTGCCAAAACCCCCTAAGAAACTGACTATAGACAAAGAGTATTGAACCAAAGACCAAAAATCCTGTTACCCAAACCTCCCATCAACTAGGCTAGCTTCCGTTGGTGGCCCACATACTTTTTGCAGCAATTTTTTTATTTTCTTTTTTTTTTATTAAATAAAAAAAAAATTAGTAGTCATTAGAATTTAGACCCACATCCCTTTAGTCAACAAATGGCTATGGTAATTATGCTTGTATTCCTAATCATGACGCACCAAAATAATAATAATAATAATGGTTGAAAGTGGCAACTCTCCTGTCTTTTATGGAGTAGGTTTTGGGTTTCATGTATAAAACTCAGGATAATAACATAATGAGAGATTATTGATGCCTTGATGGAAACCAAACTACAAATTTCTCAGAGTCAAAAACAGTCGATTTCGTTACACTAATAATGATATGCACCAACAAACTAATCAATCCAGTCCGTTGAACAAGCGGATCAACTCTGAGAATTGTACAGGTGGAACAGTTCCAACCACTTGATGAATCAAAGTTTCCTTCACTCATAATTAAGTCATTTTTTTAGGCTGTATCCTACAGATTACAGAACATGCTCTGCAACAACTGAAGCTACTTGGTAACCTGCTACACCACATGTGATGCTAACAGCTTCATGTATGATGTTGGAAACCAGAGCAGCTCTCTCTCTCTATCTCTCTACTTTTTCTGGGTAGTTGAGGGGAACCATCAAGAACAAAAGTAAGCACAAAGCCAAAGGGAACTTTGCAGTATAGCTAGACTTGGTAAAATAAAACAGTAATGTCACAGATATGTCAACATCTCCTCAATCAGCATGACCTATTCAATTAGTAATATAGAAGGATTTAAAAATTAAAGTTTTGGGTAGGTAGCTTTATGGCATAAAGTCCAAAACCATCATCGATTCTTACAATGCTGCTACCTTTTAATATGTATTCTTGATAAATATCTCCTTTTTATTTCCTGCTGCTCAGTTTCCAAGCAAGAGGGTGGGACAATAAATTGGTTTCTTTCCCTGCAGTGTTTATCCACTATATAAAGTAATCCTCATGACATAAAGTCTATTTCGCGCATCTGAAACGCTTTCTTTTAATAGAAGATCACATAAAATGCTATATTAATTAATATTATGTTAATGGAGAACCGGTTCTAAAAGTATCCGGTGCTTGAATCATACAATTGCAGATTATATACAACAACACGTTCCAGAAGACACTAGCATTATATAAACATCTCCACATCATTCTGTTATTTGCTTTTACTATATGCAATGATTGGGGCTTAACTGAACTTCAATATTGCAGCAAGAAACATAGTAATAACACAATTTTATTAATGAGAAAACTATAAAAATAGTGATACAAATGATCCACAAAGGGCCATTTATCTGTCCTATGAGGCAAGACAACGTATACAACAAAAAGAAGAATTTCTAAATTCCACTTTTAACAAAATCGATCCGATGCTCATAATTGGGGAAATGATACCTCAAGAAAGTGCAATTAAATTGTACCCTTTGCTTTGATCATAATGGGCACACGAAATCACCACTTGTTTCTACATCTTCGACATCTGCATCAGCATCCATGTCATCAAGATCCATGCTGCTGCTTCCAAGCAAATGCCCACCACCATCCTTGGGTACCTCAGCAGGTTTCCGAGCCTCTTTTATTATTGAGAGTGCTTCTTCAATACTTTGGGATGGGTTATTTACGTCTTCGCTTTGCCAGCTTCCTCCTTCCATCAGTTCTATAGGCAAGTTCTTTAAGAACCAAGGGTGGCTTTTAATTTCATGGATCGTTATTCTCTGCAAAGTGACATTAAAGACTAATGAAGAGAAACCTATATAGACAGATGGATTCTTTTCTTTAGCATTTTTAAGCTTTCCTCTTTCATTTCCTTCATTCTTTCTGAGATCCAAATAAAGGGTTAAATAAAGTTGGGTCTTATCATAGGCAAAAAAAAGGACCCAACCATAAATATTTGAATTTCTTCAAAATCTCACTTTTTATTATAATGGAGGGAAACAAGAAGAAACAAAGATAAAACCAAAGTTCGAAAACCTGCATTGGCAAATTTGGGGGTATCAAATAGTGGACCCAAAACCCTATTAACTGGTTCCAATAGTTTGGACGTGAACAGGGTTTGGGTTAGTCAGGTTATTGGATAGCCATTGACACCCCTACATTTCGATGCAAAACCAACAGCCATATTACCTTCTCAGTATTCGCCACAAAAATTCGAGATAAAAGTTGTCTACACTCCATGGAAACTCGGACATAATCTGGAAATGCGTAGTGGACACTAAGTATCCGCTGCCATGAGCAATGATATTCCAATTAAAAACCCACTATAGGATAACAAACCAGTGAATAATCTAAAGTTTTTGACTGGGAGGAGATGAGGTGGGGGAGAGAGAGAAATGTTTGTGCAATTACTCACGCCAATTGTCTTTCTGAAGTTTTTCGGATCATCGGGATCTTCAAACGGGTACGCCCCAACCAGCATCACATATAAGGTGACCCCACAGGACCAAACATCTGCAGTCTACAGTTCTTGAAGATTAGATACAATATAGAGTCAAATAAACAAGTTGGACAGGTTTGAAAAAGAAATAAGATGTTTTCACCTTCCCATCATATTCTTTCTTAGACAGAACCTCAGGTGCAATGTAGGCTGGTGTTCCTACAGTAGATTTTGGTTGAGAATGCAACACAGATGACTACAAAATGCAGCAAAAAATAGTCAGTAATCAGAGTTTTATTAAGACTTTATTGGATCTCGGAAAGAGAAAGGGAAAGGAAAGTAAAAAATGATGAAAATTGCATTGACATGGATTCTTCTTCGAAGCCTTTTTATACTTTTCCCTCTCCTTTTCCTTGCTCTTTCCAAGATCCAAACAGAGGATAAACTTGATTGGGTTCTGCAGCATTGGAAAATTAATCACCTTTGAGTACCCAAAATCACATATTTTGACACGTGGAGCAGGGCTTCCATCTAAGAGTGTATTTTCCAGCTTAAGATCTCTATGACAAATTCGCTGCAGGTAATACATTATATCTTTAAACTAAAGCTATAATAAAAAATAAAATAAATAAATAAAAATCAATGAAATAACAATTTACAGAGGATGAGAGTACGTTTTACTATTGATCATCAAGGTAGGATCGAGATGTTACCATTGAATGACAGTAACTGACTCCTGAAATCAGCTGTTGAAAGAAAAACCTTGCCTGATGCAAATTGACAGAATCAATGAATATATCAATCTTCAACTTAATTCTTCATCAAAAACTACAGATAAATGGATCTTTTGTTCAGGAATCAACTGTTTTCATATTTTTCTACCACTCTGTTCGGATCTTGGAAAGAGCAAAGGAAAGGAAAGAAAACAGTGAAAATTGATTAGAAATGAATTACTTTTCCAACAAGTTATTTCACTTTTTCTTTCCTTTCCGTCAACTTTTCTGATATCCAAACAGAGGCTTAAGGAATAAGTAATCGAGATAACATTGCCAAGGATGCACAGAAAACTGCCTTTTCCAAAATGTAAAATGATGTAATGGACATCTTAGCAGTAATGTGCTCTTTTAGCTGACAGCTAGCGTAGCCTTGGTCACTTAAAGGTCATCATCCTTGGCAATATTTCCATTCATAGTTATATAAATTCTTTTGATAAATGCAAAATGCAAATGCCTCAACTAATCAACACCCTGTAACAGAGGGGCAATCTTTGGATGAGAATTGGCATTAAATCGTACCAATCCAATGTTTGTAATAGCATAAATATTAATGAAATTTCAAAATTAGCAAATTAACAAAATGGCTAGAACTACCTCACTTGATTAAGTTTAAAGTATGACCTATAAATGAGGTAGTTTACAATTGGAGGGTTTAGATTGATTGTACATTCACCACTGGAATGGTAAAATGATACTGTAAACTTATGGGGCCTATTTGGACAATCCACAAATTGCATAGTTTGGAGTGGTCGATATTGCAAAATAATGAAAATTGTTAGTGATGCCATTTCTTGAAATTTTAACATGATGTGAAGTTGTCTCAACTCCTACAAAACAGGCTGGAGTTGTTTCCCATTCGAATTAAATTATTTTCAGGGATTATCTAAACAACCCTTTAAAACATTATACAAAAATTTTTACTTGAATTTCTCCTTTACCTCATCCTCACTGAATCTACCGGCATTGCAAATCCTCTCAAAGAGTTCTCCTCCCGCAGCATACTCCATGACTATAGCTAGATGAGTAGGTGTTAGCAAGACCTGCAAAAAATAGCCTCCAAAGCTCTCAATCACAATAAACAAAACCCATTTATAGGAAATGCTCATTTCAATTAATTTCTGGTATCGAAGGTTGACTCAATGGAGTAAACTTGTCAAGACTAAATCAATTTCCTCCCAAACCTAGATCTTAAACACCTCTAATGAACAACATTATTAGGCAAAAGCCCACATCATATTTTACTTTTCAGACCTTGAAGAGTTGAAGGTAAAGTTTTTTCTTGGTTTTGGCATTCAAATTCAGCATATAACCAGATTAACCACTAACAAAGCTCTTAAGAGAATGAAATTCTATACACTGCAGTCATTAAACATAGAGGAGCTGGAACAGTACAACTCCCTATTGCAGATTTTTTTTTTCCCTAAAACTTAACCATAATTAGCTATCTAGTTTTATAGCCTTGAAAAGGGAAACTTTCATTTTTGCTCAAACAACTTGATATAGCACTTATGCACAAATTACACCAGAGAAACTATTTGAAGGATAGAGAAGAATATAGTAACACTAGTGCTACATACCAGAAAAGGAAAGGAAGGGACTAACTAAGAAAACATAAAGAACAGAGAAACAGATATATCCACTTGACTATAAAGGAAAAAATATACATATATAAACATATATAAGAATTATAGAAAATTGACAAAAATTAATTACAATTTACAAACCTCTTTGAATCTAACTATATTGGGATGCTTTAATGATCTGTGGTTCATAATCTCCCTCCGCACATGTTCATCAATCTGAAACACAAAAGAACCTATCTCAAATTCTCAATCAACAAAAACCGACATGAAAAAACATGGTTAGCCAGATCAAAAACATTAAATTTAAAAAATAAAAACCGAATAAAGAAACGGTAAAGGAAATGAAGCAAAGACCTTTAGGCCTCTCTCAATGAATTTAACAGCAAACAATTCTTTAGTCCGCTTATCTCTAACAAGCCTGGCAACCCCGAAATTCCCAGACCCGATAAATTTCAGAATCTCGTAACGCTCCATATTTCTTCCTAAGCATCAAAAGTACAAAATAAAAAACGCTCTCTCTCTCTCTCTCCACTTTGCTGTGTAGAATCTCAGTATTCTTCTTCTCACAGGTTTTGAGCGTTCTTATTCCCTTTTAGCTACCCAACTCTTTGAGGTTTTAGGAGTTACCAAGTCTTCGACAGTAGAAAGTAAAAAACCAGAGTTAGTGTGACCGGTCTTTAACTTTAGAGAGAGAGAGTGAGAGACGTGTGAAGGACGTAGAGGGGGGAAAAATGCGTCCTGGCTGTATTGCATTGTGTGAAGTGTCAAACGGGATGGAAGGCCAGAAATTCTGCGCGTTGACGGTGGAAAATTCTTTCCGACACGAGGAAGGTGAGATTGGTACCATACAACAATGAGAAAAGTCACACGTGGTTGAGGCCCACCCAATTTTAGTATATAAGCAGCCCATTAGGTAAAAGGTGGAAGTCTCAGGCCCAACCCAGTTTGTGGCTTGGGCTTCGCCCTTTTAATCAAAATTAAAATAATAACACTTCAAGCAATTCAAATTTCGACCAATTTTTGAATACAATGAAGCCATTGTCGATCTATTTTATATTAATTAATGTTCAAAAATTGAGCCGATAAATGATTCCTTAAGAAAAATTCTATTTGAAATCTTTCATATCAGCTAATGTAAGCAGCATATGCAAAACTACCCGTTCTACAATATAATTCAATTTGGCAAACGTGACATTCATATACTGTACGATCACCGTGTTTATATTTACATTCATATGTATACGATACACCACACAAATAATTAATTTAAACCCTTTTTTCACGAGTCAACAAAAATCCACTCCGGTATCGATTGGTGGGCCAAGATATGGTGATCCAACAACAGTTAGGTCATCTGGCAAGTCTGTTTCCTCGAGCATGGCATAGCCTGGACCACAACAACGTATGAGAAACAAAATAAGCAATGATGGGTACCAAAAAAGAAAAGAAAAAAAATCATAAAACTTAAATTTTGTTTGAAAAGTCGGAAATTTTAAGGAAAATGATAGAAAAAAGAACCAAAGTATCTTAGAAATCATTTGATTTTTCAGCAAATTTTAGGTCATTGTTTGGCTGTAAATTTCAAAAATATATTTTTTTTTTTGAAAAATAGAAAACTGTTAGTCAAACATGTACGTTTTTAATTCTATTTTTGATTTTTTTAAAATTTCTAAAGATACAAATTAAAGAGTAATTTAGAAATTTAGATGGGGGGCAATTACCAGGAAGTGAGGGAATGGGGTATTCAGAGAAATAAGTAGAAGGCCTTCCAAAGTCTTGAGAGTAAGGTGGAGAAAGCACATCCAAAATAGCACAAGGAGTCAATGCAGTGAAACAATGAATATTTCCACCGCTTGTTGGAAATAAGATGGATGGTTCACACGGCGCTCTCATTATTTGATCTCTCACCTTGCCTGCTAATCCAACTGCACGTACCCACCATTTTCACATTAATATAAACCATTCACATTACATTTTAATAGCCCAGGCAATATTGGAAATTAATTGCCATTGGTGCTAAAAGTTTTTGATATATATATATATATATATATATAGAGAGAGAGAGAGAGAGAGAGAGAGAGAATTATGCTTATTAGGGCACGTCTTAAATGTTCTGTATATCCAATGTTCTCTATTTCCATAACAATGCTATTCATGCATGTTTCATCCATATATCCCATGCATTCATCCTAGTTGGCATGAAATGTTGTCCAACTCAATAAAAATAATATTTTTTTCAAAATTATAGAAAAGTCGTAGTCCATATAAGATCCCACGTCAAAGACAGATGAGCAGTAATGCTATGTATCCCAAAAACTGTTCCCAAAAACCAACCCAAATCAATCATAACCTTCATTTATTATCAATTGAAGAATTTGATAAAAGGAAAAAGAGTTAGATCAATCGCCACATCGTTTGGAATACACTTTTGGGACAACATTTTTGGGAGATATAGCATTTTCCATATTGCCAAAGTCAGTTTGGATTGGAATATTAATTGCTGCAATGGATCATGATCGACAAGAGGGGGTTATTGTAACTATTGATCTTACTTGTTCCGCAGCCAGAATTCTCCACTGTAACCCAATCGTAAGCTTTGACATGAACGGACCCATACAGGATTTTGCTTAGAACCGTCATTCTTGGGTGATCATGAAGTGGAAAGATTCGTCCCGCCGGGAAACAAAACACACCCATCTGCTCATAAAAGCAATATATTAAACAACATTATATATACATATATAATCTCATTTTAATTAATTATCTTCTAAAAATTTGCATAAACATGTTACGTACTACAACTTACAGAGAAATTGTCGCATTCGTGTATGTGAATATATGTTATTTCAGAGACTTCTTGGCCGCAAATCAATTCCTTGATGCTGCTGGTTGCAGGGCTTGATGGTGGAGATCCATGCAAGCTAAATTCATCGATTCCAACATCGGCTGCTTCCATTAAGTCTGCAATATTTAATGATTCAAAGTTTAATTTTCTCATTTCTAGTGAGGAAAATAATCAAGAAATTCAATATATATATATATATATATATAGCCATGAAGATATATATAAATACCTAGGAGATTTTTCAGTAAATGGATTTGTTGGAAAGTTGGAAGCTCCTTCTGAGAGAATACAGCATTACAGGCATCATATAGCACTTGAATTTTACTTCTTTCCATTGTGCATTCCGCGGCTAGCTTCTTGTGGTAGAGTTTAATTTTCACCATTACAAAGTAAGTAATCACTATACATACATACATATAAATACTATAGAGAGAGAGAGAGAGAGAGAGAGAGAGACTCTGTAACAGTAAGCACATACTGCGTCAACTAATCCTTGGGCTTGTATTTTGACTTTTTATCTTTCTATGGGCTTCTTTCTGCTTAATTGGAATTTCTGTACGTCAGTCTTGCTAGGTCATGTAGGGCATTAAAGCAAACAGGATGTACACACAATATTTGCCATATGTTTTGAAGGATAAAAATGGGCTGGCCATTCCCAAGTGGACATTTTCCACATCAAATTGTAAGGCTCGTGTGACAGGGGGTTTGCTTCGTGGCATAAAAACAATGGATAAGTCCAGGTCAAGGATCTTTCCATACTGCTCTCTCCTTGACAAACCTTGGCTTTGAAGGAGGAGCTGCCACGTTACCCCATCTATCATCTAACGGTTAAGAAAAAATAAAAAAATATTAATGGAATAATAATAGAATATCGCACAACACACAGACCAAATAAACCCAAAAAATTTAAAAAAATTCTGTACTTGTTGTTGGATTGTTGATAATTTTTGCATTTTTTTTTTCCCAATAAGTTAAGCCTATTCTATTACATAGAAAAGTTTTTCTTTCATTTTTTCTTAAGAAAAATGAGGGCTATCAAGGTTAAAGAACAAAAAAATCAAACGACGTTAAAAGAAATTTTTAGCCAAAATCATATGATTTTGATTTTCTTTATTTACTCTTTTTTTTTTTTTCTTTCTAACCATTGGATGATGGATGGGTTGATCTGGCAGCTCCTCCTTCAAAGCCAAGATTGGCCAAGGAGAGAGAGCGGCCAAGGAGAAGATCGTTTTCCAAAAGTCCATTCAACCTCCTTTTTTAGTCTCATTTTTGTTCCTTTCTTGCATGTAGTTTTGAGAAAAATTGTGAAAGGTAATGAAAAATTGTGAAAAACTTTCACAATCTAATAATTTTTTAAAAACCGACCATTGGATCAATATGATATTTTACTTGTATGATATGTATAAGCAAAACATATAATCCAACCCAATGGTCCAAATTAGCTAGGCACACCAGATAGGAAGGAAAAAAAATACTGAAAAGAAAGATGATATAAAATTATTGAAAAATAATAATCAAATTTCATATCTAGGTGCAGACCAAGTAAAATTAAAATCTTCAATAAAATTAGGAGTGTCAACTTTGTATTGACACTTTCCGCGAATTCTAAAATCTAAATTAGGTTAGGTCTACTCTCATACTAATATCTCGATTTTAAATATAAAATTTATATTTATATTTTATTTTTTGTACAAAGATTATAAAAAAAAATACCAAATAATGATGAGATAAAAAGTGGATCTTAAACAAAATTTTGCATTTGGGGACCAATTATTGTTGTGTCATTGGCTTGAAGCTGCCTTTTTCAGTAATTGATTTCAAATGGCCTGGTCCCCAAAAATAAAAAATAAAAGATAAAATATTAAAATTCATTGTTTAATTATTTTTCATAAATTGTTTGATGTGGTAGGTAATGCAATAATGCCATATAAATATAATGATTAATACGAAACGTTGTGTACGTTGCCCACCCTATAATTAGAATAACGTGCCAACGTCTGGTACTGTCACCTAATGATCAATTAAGAAGACCATCCACTATGTTATTATGGTATTATTACCACCTCATCTACAATGTCAAACAATTAATAACATGCAGTAAAAATGCTGAGAATTTGTATTTTGCATTTTTAACCTTTTGGAAATAAGTAATGGTGCAAGGATAAAAAATTAGACCAAATTATATAAACCATCTGAAGTGCATGGCAGCATTAGGATCTATTTGGGAATTTCGAAAGATGGGTCTGGCCAGTTCTGATTTCTTTCTATTATATGGTTTTTATGTAAATTAACTTATAGTTGGTTTAAAAAACAAAAAAAAGTGGTGTTTATGCTTTCTTTTCTAAACGAGATTGAACTGATTTACAGAAAAAATGTACTTACCAAACAGTACTAAATAAAAAGCAGACAGACTTATCCCAGACTTATCCTCAACTGACCTAATTTTTAAGTTTGCCAAACACTCTCCCTTATAGTACATGTCTGTTTTTGTGTGAAATGCAAGTATCAAAACAGATGGTAAGAGGAGGGTGTCAATGTAGACCAACCCAACTGGCGGGGCCATAAGTAGTTGTCATTAATGTTACTAATTCTCAGCGAAATGACAAGAACACACCCCTTGTGGAATATTTGGCTCGTTGATTTGCCGCCGGACATTGTAGAAAGGCCCCAACATAATTTTAAAATTTGCAAATTTGTGCTCAGCCTTTGTTTTTTGGCCAACAAATTTTTGCCCAACCTGAGAAATCTAGAAGGTACACTTTTGACCCATATGATAAAGTCAAAAAAAGGCCCCAACATATATGGTTTTTTTTTTTTTTTTTTATACGAGGGAATCCCACCAAGGTAAGGCCACTTTGTGATTCACTCCTGGTGAGTAAAACCCTTGATATTGTTTAACCACATCAGCAAGGAATCGAACACATGACCGGGTTTACAGTTTGTCACAAGCCCGCCCATTATGACTGAGCTACCATGGGAGGGGGTGAGAATTTGCAACATTGAATGCATCAAAAACTTATAACATCTTATTTTCTAAAAAAAATTATTTATAAATTATTAGATAATTTTTTACACAACTTAATTAAAACTCGATCTGCACCTCAACTTAATTGTTGTGAAGTTTACATGATATGGAGCTATTTTATTTGATTTTACCAAAAATAATGTTGTTTTGTTTATAATTTTGATTCAAAGTATAAATAATTGAAAGAAAAAAAAAGATTGAAAATGTGTGCAATTAACTTACCAACTCATTTAAAAACCCAAATTATTAGAGAATAGGTTAACTATTTATATACCAAAGGGTTTAACACTCCCACTCATGAATGGGAATAAATTTTCATAAGAGAATTTAAGGGCTTGTTTACTTCATGAAAATTTTTGCAATTTTCATTTTCATTTTCAATAAAAATAGAAAACGGCCTAAAAAAATGTATTTACTTGTAAAAAATGAAAAATATTTTCAAAAAAATGAATTCAATTTTTAAGAAAATGTGAAAACATCAAAAAGACGTTTTTTGTATTTTCACGAAAACTGAAAACAATGATTATATTGTAGTAATACTTACAAACATAGAAAAAAAATATGTAGACCAACTGTAAAACCAAAAAATAATAATAATAAAACATATAGAGATAATATATAGTTTTAGTAAATGCATCTACACTATTTTTAGATTTTGAAAATAGTTTTAATTTTTGCAAAGTAAACACATATTCTAAATTTTGAAAGCTGAAAAATGAAAACTGTTTTTCAAAAATTTTCACAGAAAAAAAAAATTGTAAAAATTTTCACAAAGTAAATAGGGCGTTACTTTTTCAATTGTTTGATCAGTACTTTCCCAGAAACACAATTTCAAAAATACAAAAAAATTTCTTATTTTGATACTATATTTACTTATCAATTTATTTAATAGTTTGAGTTACTAACAAAAGAGTCAACAATGGATATCATACATTTAAATAATTAAACACATAAATAGATTATTCTACACACATTTTTTGGTCATTAATGCTCGATACTCAACAATTTGAACACATTCAACATTGGAGAAAAAAAAAATTTAGCAAACTTAGAACACACATATTTTCACGTTTTACACATCCAGAAGGAGAAAAATGAAGAGTCTATTTCAAAACAAACATTGCATGTTGTGTATCACGTAATGACAGTGACAGGTTTGTATCATGGTGGCCCCCATGGAAATTTAGCACCTTAGCCATCCACCACCTCTGCTGACAGATCAAGATCAAGTGGCCTTGGGCCCTTGGCCCCCACACCTACCTAACTCCTCACTCTCTCTCTCTCTCTCTCTCATCTCTGGAGTTTTTTTTTTTAAGAATGGCTTTCTAAAATAATATTTATAAAAATAACTTTAAAAAAATACATATAACAATGACTTCCACTAACTTTGCCAACATGCTACATAAACAAATGGGCCCTCAAAACATATATAGAACCAAAAACCGCCGTTTGAAACAGCGGCTCTTGAAGCAAAATATAGTTCTGCCTTTTGAAACAATGATTTTTGAAAGTTTTTTTATATTCAAATAAATTGGAGAACTTTTAACCTAAAATTAAAGCAACATATACCAGAACAGTTTTTTATTTTTATTTTTATTTTTTTAAATCGCAAGCCAATATTCCAACCATAAACATCAATCATCTAAAACAATCCAAACCACATCCTCCATTTGGCTTGTGATTTTTATTAAGTGTTTTGGTATATTTTACTTTAATTTCAAGTTAAAGGTTCTCCAATTTATTTGAACATAATAACTAAAAAAAAAAACTCTTATAAAACCACTATTTGAAACAGTGATTTTATGTTGTATAGAACTGCTGTTTCAAACTGCGGTTCTTGATTTCACATATGTTTTACAGGTCCTATCTGCCATGTGACATGTTGTCCAAGTCCACATATATCATTTTTATAAATATTTTTTAAAAGGTTATTTTTATAAATACTTTTTTTTCGATGGTGATTCTTAAAAATAAAAAATAAAAATAAAACTCATGTGTCTCTCTCTCTCTCTCTCTCTGCAGAATACAATTCCCTTGGAGTGCGTAAGGCTTCTCTTTCCGTATTTATTGGTACCAAATGGCTTTGGATCGAACACATCTAGGATTTCAAACCTAAAAATATTTATTTATTTACATAAAAGATAAAAATGAGATTAAGAAACAACTGCACAGTGTGTGATGCCGTGTGTTGTGACTTTTGATTTATTGGATCTACTAATTTGTTGTCATTTTGACATAAATTATTATTAATAATATGATTAATTGTCTTATCAAGCTGTAAGATATACCTACCCTAACGAGTTTCACTCAAAATTAATTCGATATGAATTCAGTTGAGATTATCCATGAGATATCCAAGCTTAGCTTGACCTTATTTTTGAACATGTAATTTTATTGAACCAAGTTCGAATGGAATTCAATTTGACTTGTTAAGCTCATTAATATTTGTAGATTTTTTCTCAATATTTCCATAATTTACAAAAATTTCATACATTAACCCATATTTTTCATAATTTACTAAAATATTTTTTTTTGACCAAAATGTCCTTCACATAACATAATTCACACCTTTACATTGAAATCTCAATTTTGTGAATAATCCATAATCTTCCAAACTGCATATAATCCCTCATTTAGAATATAATCTTCAATTTTAGTAATGTCAAATCACATTAATTATGGCATGATTATATCACAATATTAATATTTAAAAAAAAATAATGGAAATTGGAAATTATTCATATTTTTTTGGGATTATGAACAAAAATTCTGCATTTGGGATTTTGTGTCAATTTTGGGATTATTATTTAATATGGAAATTGGGGACTATAAATTAATTTGGGAATTATGCATGATTTAGGGTACAACACCTTTTTGGGTTTGATGGGACTTGTAAGGTTATGATTTGATATAAAAAAAGTAAATAATAATTTGGGGATTGTTAGCAAAATTGGGGGATTGTTCAACAAAATAGGCATTGAGGATTGTTATCAAAATTGATGATTATTCATTATTTTGGGAATTGGGGATTATGTCTTATTTAAGGGATCATTCATTATTTGGGGGATTAATATTAGGGATCGTATGTAAAAATTTGGCATATTTCCCATAAAATTTGACCGTTCATGAGGACAAAAATGTCCAATTAAGTATACGAAAATGCATGGAGGGAAATTATCAAAATATGAGTTTATACAGCGAATTTTTGAAAACTATGGAAATACTGAGAAAAAATTTCCTTAATATTTCAAATAATTAATTTAATTGCTTAAATTTTACTCGATAAAAAAATCATTTAAATTTAATTCTAAAATAAATAAGTCAAACTCAAACTTTATCTTTAAATCTCTTATTTTTTTTCAGTCAAATTCGAACAATCTATTTCTCAGTTCAACTCAATTAATTTATAATCCTATTCTCTTTTATAATGTGAGATATATTTTTTTTTCCTCTTAAGGTAGTTAATTTAAGAAAATTCAAATAAACTTCTTTTGTTTTTTAAGTTAAATTAAATGAGAGTTTGAGTAAAAGGGGCCCACACCTAAGTACATGGACCAATCATCAGTTCCCAAGCTTTGGGCGGGCTTCATCTGAAGGCCAGAATTTCTCAGAGGAAGCCCATACCCATGAAACCGGTTTGGCGCTTTGGTCCTCATCCCCACGGATGCCAGCTGCCTTCCCCTGTCCTACATAATCCAACGGTCCACATTCCTTCACCCACGTCACTCCCTCTCAACGCGATCATCGCCCCCACTACCCCCCAAAAAAGGACACACCCAAAAAAGCCTAAAAACCCATTCCCTCTGTCTCTCCTTCTCCTCCCTCCACCTCCACCCGTCTCTTTCTCTCTCTGAAAACTTCACATCTTCAAACAGATCCAAATCTCCCTCTCTCTATACCTCTCTTTCTCTCTCTCTCTCTCTCTCTCACATCATCAATGGCGGCCGTCGCACCATCAGCACGCGAAGAGAATGTTTACATGGCGAAACTCGCCGAACAAGCGGAGCGATACGAAGAGATGGTGGAGTTCATGGAGAAGGTCTCAGCCACAGCTGAGTCCGAAGAGCTCACCGTAGAGGAACGCAACCTCCTCTCCGTCGCCTACAAGAACGTGATCGGCGCGCGCCGTGCCTCTTGGCGCATCATCTCCTCTATCGAACAGAAAGAGGAGAGCCGCGGTAACGAGGACCATGTCGCAATGATCCGCGACTACAGATCTAAGATCGAGTCGGAGCTCTCATCGATCTGTGACGGTATTCTGAAGCTCCTTGACACGAGGCTGATCCCTTCGGCCACTTCCGGAGACTCGAAGGTGTTTTATCTGAAAATGAAGGGAGATTATCATCGCTACTTGGCTGAGTTTAAGACTGGCTCTGAGCGCAAAGAAGCCGCCGAGAGCACCCTCACTGCCTACAAAGCTGCTCAGGTTTACATTTATCTTGCAACTTTGACATTTTTTTTAGAATTTAATTTTCTGCTTTTGTTTCATTTTCTGCAGATTTTTTTTGTAAAATTTGATTCTTTTTCTCATTTAGGACTAAATTACTATAAATATCCCTATATTAGTGACTTTAATGAGAGTTCCATTGGTAGAAAGGATTCTATGAATCAGAACTTTCAAAAGCTATAAAAAACAGATGATTGAGAAAAAATACTTGTTATTCAATGACACTAAGGTCTGGCTTAAATAGCATTACAAGAAACAAATTGAACAGAAAAATTGCAACAAGAAATCCCACTTCTAACAGTCCTAGACTAATGGGATTCTTAAGGAAAAGGTCAAATTCCCTAATAAATATGGATTATTAACAAACTAACGGCTAAATATCTAACACCCTCTCTTAAACTGTTTGCTATTCAAGCAATCAGTTTACAGAAGAATCTGAACAAACTCCCCAAGTAAACCACGCAGCTTCACAAAGGCTTCCAGCTTCAGTGGCTTGGTTAATATATCTGCAATTTGATATTGACTCTGACAATGAACTAGCTCAACAACTTCTTTTGTAAGATCACGAAGAAAATGAAACTTGACATCTATGTGTTTGCTCTTTCCATGCAACACTGGATTTTTTGAGAGTTTAATTGTTGAACTATTATAACAGTAAATCAAATTAAGCCCTTCCTGATAGCAATGCAACTCTTCGAGTATTCTTCTTAACCAATAGCTTGGCAAGCACACAATACAGCCGCTATGAACTCAGCTTCAGCACTGGACAAAGTGACAACCTGCTGTTTCTTTGAGGACCATGAAACAGCTCCCGAGCTTAATAAAAAAACATGGTCTGATGTACTCTTTCTATCTTCCAAGTCCCCAGCATAATCACTATCACTGAATCCAACTAAGTGCTCACATTCACCCTTCTTGTAAAACAAACCATAATTAGTAGTACCTTTCAAGTATCGAAGCACCCTTTTTGTAGTCTGAAGATGAAGTTTAGTTGGAGCCTCCATGAACCTGCTGATGAGACTGACCACATACATCATGTCTGGTCGAGTGGCTGATAAATACATTAGACTTCCAACTATTTGCTTATAATGAGTGCTATCAACTCTCACTCCTTTAGCATCTTCTGTAAGTTTAACACCTGGAACAATTGGATTCTTAACTGGGTTGCAATTTGACATTCGAAACCTTTCCAAAACTTTCTGAGCTTACTTCTTTTGTCCAATGAAAATTCCAGCAGATGATTATACTACTTCAATACCAAGAAAGTAACGCATTTTTCGTGGATCAGTCATGTCAAACTCATCCATCATAGATCTTTTAAACTCAACAAACATAGTTTGATCATTTCTTGTAAATATCAAATCATCTACATACAGACAAACAATCAAAAGCTTACCTCTCTTTCCAGATTTCACTAACAAAGTATGTTCATGAGGACACTTTTGGAAGCCTACCTTTGAGAAGTAAACATCTATACGACTGTACCAAGCCCAGGGTGCTTGTTTTAGTCCATATAGAGCCTTTTTTAATCTGTAAACTTTCTGTTCATCCCCTTTTTTTCATAACATGGAGGTTGATCAATAAAAACTTGCTCATGCAACTCACCATGTAAAAAAGCTGATTTCACGTCAAGTTGGTAAATGGGCCATGAGTTTTGTGCTGCCAAAGATACCACCAATCAAATGGTGTCATGACTTGCAACAGGAGCAAAAACTTCTGAATAATCGACTCCATACTCTTGTGTGTATCCCTTAGCCATCAGTCCAGCTTTGTATTTATCAACTCCACCCTTCTCATTCAACTTTGTTTTATAGATCCATTACTTCGATGGTTTTGTCTCCTTCTCGAAGATGAGTCAACTCCCAAGTGTCATTCTTCTCAATGGCTTCTATTTCTGTGTCTGTGTCTTTCTTCCACTTTATATTTTTGACAGCGTCATTCATACCCAGATAATAGTATCATCATCAGATAATTCATCCCCACTTACATAATCTGTCATCGAGAAAGGTGGTTTCCTTAGCCGCTGATAATCTGAGCTTGATGGTTGAGCTTCAGTTGGTTCATTTTCTGGAACATTTGACAAGATATCTCTGGGGGATTGCACTTCCTAATCAGTCATGCTTTCATCATTAGCATCCAAATCAATTGAGATTGATTTATTTCCTGTACTACTCCATTCCCAGCTGCTCTCTTCATCAAATACAACATCACGGCTGATTTTTATCTCCTGAGTAACTGGATTGTATAGCCTATATGCCTTAGATTCTTCACTCACACCAAGTAACACACATTTCACTCCTTTGTCATCAAGCTTGCTTCTCTTCTCATCGGGTACATGTGCATAAGCCAAGCATCCAAATATTCTGAAGCCGCCGAGAGCACCCTCACTGCCTACAAATCTGCTCATGTTTACATTTATCTTGCAACTTTGACATTTTTTTTAGAATTTAATTTCTGCTTTTGTTTCATTTTCTGCAGAATTTTTTGTAAATTTTGATTCTTTTTCTCATTTAGGATTAAATTACTATAAATATCCCTATATTAGTGACTTTGATGAGAGTTCCATTGTTAGAAAGGATTATTATGAGTCAAAAGTTTCAAAAGCTATAAAAAACAGATGATTGAGAAAAAATACTTGTTATTCAATGACACTAAGGTCTGGCCTAAATAGCCTTACAAGAAACAAATTGAACAAAAAAATAGCAACAAGAAATCCCACGTCTAACAGTCCTAGACTAATGGGATTCCTGAGGAAAAGGTCAAATTCCCTAATAAATAGGGATTATTAACAAACTAACGGCTAAATATCTAATAAGGATGTATGCATAGGGGCAATTTTCCCCTACCTGATTTGAAAGAGATTTGTAACTTAAATTTTCAATTTTGTTTGTGCTTTTCTTTATTTCTGTTTTATTTATTGCAAATTTTGCATTTGCAGGATATTGCAAATTCAGAACTGGCTCCAACACATCCGATCCGGCTCGGACTGGCTCTGAACTTCTCTGTGTTTTATTATGAGATTCTGAATTCTCCTGATCGTGCTTGTAATCTCGCGAAACAGGTAAGAGAATCTGAATTTGCGCGCCGGGTTTTCTTGTTTTGTATCTATGTGGTGGTATTACGATGGAGGATTGGGTTCTGAATGTTCGATAAGGATTTGAGAATTGATTTTTTCTAATTGTTCCGATGACAATGCCTTTTTCTTTTCCTTACTAATTCTTTGTTTGGTTGCTGTTAAAACTGAGGAAAGAAAGAAAAGATGTTAGTTTGAATATTATGTTTTATGTTTTTTTGGTTTAGGGAACAAGCACAACCAAGCCAAATAGTTGTAATATGATCTGTTGGGTTGAAGGATTTGTTTCTACTAGTTCTGTTATAAACTTGATTGTAGATTGAAATGACCTGGGTGTGTTAACTTGTTTACCTAGACCATAGATTTATATATGCTGTTTGCTCAGTCGTTTGCAATCTGTAAATGTTCTGTTCTGGCCAGGCTTTCGATGAAGCCATTGCTGAGTTGGATACACTAGGGGAAGAGTCCTACAAGGATAGCACTTTGATAATGCAACTTCTCCGCGATAATCTCACTTTGTGGACCTCCGATATGCAGGTCTTGAATCTGCTCCCTTGCAGTTTGCTGTTCTATCGTTTTCTGGCTACTGTATTACTTTTTTGTTAGAATATTAACATGTGGTTTGAACAAATTTGGGTTTTGATTCAGGATGATGGGGCTGATGAGATTAAAGAAGCAGCACCCAAGCGCGATGATGAACAGCAGTGAGGTTACTCATCCCCAAACTAGGGTTGAACTTCTCCTCTATTTGTTTTTGATAGGAGAAGATGCTTGTTGCTAGTTGCCCTGCTATGCTAAGTTATTTTTTTTCTTTTTTTTTTAGGCATTATTGTCTTCATTACTGAATCTCGGAGGCACTGAGTTTGTTTAGTTTGTCATTTTCAATTCTGTGTTTCTGAATGTCTTGTGTTTTTCTTGAAGATGTTGAAGTTTTTATATCTGCATTGCGCATATTAAAATTATTATTTCTATTTTTAGAACAATAATGTCCTTTTCCCCCCCTTGTGGGAATTAAGTGATGCATCGAAAACCTTGATTCCTATCTAGCTTTATGGTGTCCTCTCCTAAAGAGTCGAGGGGAGTTCTATTTGGTTCCCATAATGAACTTTTCCAGTCTTTGCCACCTCCTAATTGATTTTTTCTTGAAGATATTTTAGATTTACATCTGCATTTCGCATATTAAAATTCTTATTACTATTTTTAGGACAATAATTTCCTATTTCCCCTCTTGTTGGAATTATCCTATGCATCAAAAAACTTGATTCCCATCTGAGGGTTGAAAAGAGAAAACAAAAAAAGGGGGGGGGGGTTTGCCCGTGGCGGGAATTGTTTGTTCTACTTGGTTCCCATAATAAACTTTTTCAATCTTTGCATCACCTTCATAACTCAAATTTAATGGCAATCACCCGGGAAATGGGGTTTTGTGCTGATTGTGCTGGCAATTGATCTAATTTGTACCATCAATAATGTGTTTTTATTGCTTACTCAATCCCCCATTCACTTCCCTTGAGTGTGTCTTTCTTCCCATGTATTATTCATTGCCTACATGAGTGCTGCATGTAATAGCATTTGATCTATATGTCACGCCCCTTAAGTTGCTATAAGATGTGGTCCTTGATAGAGCTGAATGGTAGAAAAAGGATTCATGTAGCTCGGAATTGTGCCTAGGATTCATAAGAATATCTTTAGGCTGTGTAACCTTGTGCTTCTTAAATGTGACATAACATGATTTATCTTTTTATTGAGTGAACATCATAATGATGATGGATATTGGGGGTGGGGGAGAGGATTCCTCCTTTTTTTTTTCTTTTTTTTTTATTTATTTATTGAGTAAACATCATAATGATGATGGATATTGGGGGTAGGGGAGAAGATTCCTCTTCTGAAGCACGGGGGGCCATTAGAGCGTGGTTTGTGGTAAATGGTAATTATTGGTTTTGAAGCAGTACACACTGTCTTGGTCACCTTTAGTAAAGCCTTGTGGTGCCCGAGGTCAAAATATAACTTTACAGCAGGCAGTTGGGCCTTGTGTTCACCAACAGTTCAACGCAAGGGCTATAAAGCTTTGACAGAGTGTTTACCAAAAAAAAAAAAGGTATGTAGCTGAAACTAGTGACTGTTATGGAGCAGACAACATATCATGTTGGTGCTATTTTTGGTCTGTTAGGCGGATTCCCTCAGGTTCGAACAAGACTGATGATCCCTCGGGCCAACAAGAATTTTTACTCTTTGAGGGCACATGTTTTGGTTGGGCTAGCCGAATTCCACTAGGCCCTACAATTTGTTGATGGCATATTTACTGTTTTGCTTTTTATATTGGAGAGGTATCTGGTTCAAGTATACAAAAACACATTGAACGTTAGGTTATAGGGTTAGGGAGGGTTTGATGAGAGCCTAAGCCTCAGCTGTTTTTTGAAAGTAGGCAAAATTGTATTTACTTTCGTTGAGAGTAATGTGCGGGTTTCAAATGATAAGGTTACGTCCTCCATATTAAAAGGTAAATATGCTCGAGTTTTCTCTACATGTCTTACAAATGAATATTTAGAACGCATCATGGTCGTTTCCACCCAAGTAAAAAAGTACCTTTATTTTATTTGCACGTCATTTGCGTAATTTCAATCTAGTCAGGTATATTTGACATATATGAAAGTCAGTTAAGAGTTATGAGACGATGGATTAATGCCACAGCTGAGATAGCGGTACATGGTGGCTTAATCTAACATCCCATAACTCTTAATCTCTAAATAAGATATGCTTGACTAGATCGGAATTTATATATATACATACAGACGCGCGCTCAGGGGGCGTTTGGTTGTCTGTAAAGAGTTATGTAATGTAATTTCAGATTAGATTACATAGCTTAAATCATGTTTGGCGTGTCATGGTGCAGATGTAATCCACTTTACGGGTGTAATCTACTATGAAAAAAGGCTGTAAAATGGATTGCAGTCTTCAACCAATGTATTCCGGGTAATGTAATGTAATCTACTTTACAGTCAATTAAATTACATGGCTATCCAAACGCATTTCTGGGTAATGTAATGTTGTTCCAGGTAATGTAATGTAATCTAGTTTACGGTCAATTAAATTACATGGCTATCCAAATGCATTTCTGGGTAATGTAATGTAATCTGACTTCACATTCCCTACTCATCCAAACAAGTAGAATGTAATTTAAATTACCAATGTAATCAAATAACACTGTAATCTACTTTACAGTCAATTAAATTACATTACAGGCAACCAAACGCTCCCTCAAAAAAATGTTTACCTACAACTTGTGGTGGATGAACTTTTAGTTATGATGTCAATTGAAATCATGATCAGAAGCATGAGATCAGATGTACTAATTATACGTGTATGATCAACAACTGTGATTTGCATCACAGATAAATCATTAATATGTTATAGATGAAATTTTATTTGTGATGTAAATTGTAGTTGTTGATCATATGCATGTAATTTGCAGAGTAGATGATCATCATCGCACATGATTTACAGATAAATAAATTCACGGGTAAACATTTGTGTGTATAAATATCATGCTCTGTTTCACACGATCTCGGTCATTTCGCATTCTTGTTAGCCTTTCTTGTCGTACGCAGCCTTCCAATTTAGACCTTGCATCATTATCGCTAATGCTATACTCGTTATATTGACTTTTATCTCGAAATCCGACTTTTAGAACAAATGTAATGATATTGTATTTTTTCCCCCCAGTCTGCCCTTTCCTTTTTTTCTTCCTGTAGTTTGACCTCCTACCATTCTAAGCGTAAAAGCAGATGACTTTTATCTCCAAAAAATTCACGGTCTCTTTTTTCTGAGCACAGTAAAAAGAAAAACAAAGTTTTTTATTATCTTTTTTTATAAGCACAGTAAATAAAAAATTGTTTTTACTATCCTTTTCTATGAGCACAGTAAAAAAGAAGAAAAAAGGAAGGAGAGAGAGAGAGAGGCACCAGCAGCAGGTGATCTCGTGACCGATCTGTCAATAGCTCTAACACTCAATTGCAACACCTCGGTGGTGGCAGAAGACGGATATGAAGATATTGATCGCTGGAAGAAGAAGAAGAAGAAGGAGTTGAGCAACTCAAGGATTGGATCTAAAAAACCACAGTGGATCACTTCGCAGCGGTAGTGAAACAGTTTATTTAGTGGTGTCAAAATGGGTGGATTGGGTAGGCCTGACCCTATAAGAAAATGGGCTAAAGGACTATCGGATTGGGCTTGACCCGTTAAGCTTTCGGACCAGGCTTGTCCAATAAGAGGAAAAGACCTGTCTTGTCCAATCTGATCCATTAGAGTGGTCCACTAAGATAATGGATCAGATCGGGTTAATGGACTAGACCGGATTAGACTAATGGATCGAGCTAACGGACTAATGGATCGGACTAACGGGCTTTTTTGTCAGTTTTTTTTCCCTACTTTTTTTTAGTATATTTAAATTACAATGTAAAAAAAAAAACCACATAACTAGTAAAGTACGTTAATAAATAATAATTAAACAAAAATAAACTTATTTTATTCATATTTCAAATATATACAATTTTGATAGGAAAGAGTTGCATCACCATAATTAAAAATTAAAAAGATTTAAAGATTGTTGTCAAAAAATAATAATTTTAATTTACAATATATGAGATTCTTAATTAAAAAAGATAATTTGTGACTTCTACTAAATAAGTTTTTTTATCTTTTTCAAAAATCTAGTGAGTTCATGAATGAAAAAATAAAATAAAAAATATCGAATAGACTCGTGAATATGCTCGTTTAATTGTTATTAAGACTTATTAAAAGAAAATACCTGTAATTTGTAAAAAACAAAACCCATCGTTGGATTGAACAAACTTCTTATAAATAATACTATGATTGCAAAGAATCATAATAATCTATGATTACTAAGATCCGGAGAAAGATGAGAATGAGCTTTTCTACTCTCTGTCTCTCTCTCTCCCATAATAATAAATAAGAGAATAGTTTATGCTTTTCTCTCAATCAATTATGATATTTATTTATTTATTTATTTAAAGATGTGGCACTTTAAGCACGTTGCATTACACCTCATTTCCACATTACACGAGAAATCTTAAACAGGATGAGGGAAAAGGAGATTCAGCATTTTCCTTTCTAATTTTAGAAAAGGTCTCGAATTTGAGTGTGCATTGATACTCTTTGTTAATGTGAAAGTTTTTAAAAAAAATAAAACCAAAGTGTCAAATGAGTAATGATACATTGCCACCTAATTCAAGGACATCTTCAACCACCCTCATACTCATTTCATAAGTAGCAAGCCACAAATCTTGACTATTAGGTTGAAGCACCAAAACAAATTGTCGAAAATAATTTAAGTTCAATATTGCACAGCAGTGAATAATTCTTTGCTTAAGGTTACATTAGCTAAAAACGAAAAAAGGTATAAAAAAATAAAAAAATTCTAGAAGAAAATGCAATGTTTAAAAGAATTAAGATAAGTTCATTGCAAGCAAGGTTAGATGCTTAAATCCCATTAACACATCATTTAATGTGTCATGAAATTGTTATATCACATAAGGTATAAAAATTGTTATATCTAAGTTCAAAAATAAAGAAGTTAAAAAGAAAATAGTCAAAAGAACAGTCTCCTATGCAATGCTATCACATTAATTGTAGCCTGTATTTTATTTTATTTTATTTTTATCAAGCCCCATTTTAGAAGACGGAGGGCTTCTTTGGGAACTTCGAAAATTGAGTCTGGCCTGTTACAGTTAGTTTGAAAAAAACTGTATTTATACTTTATTTTCTAGACAGGATTGAACTGATCTACAAAAAAAATGCACTTACCAAACAATACTAAATAAAAACAAGACATACTTATCCTCAGCTGCCCAGATTCTTAAGTTTACCAAACACCCTCTTATGAATGGAAAATGGTACTCATTCTGCCACTTTTCTTTGATTTTACATGTTTTTTTTCTATCTTATTTTATGTGTATGATTGAATAAATTTACAGAAAAAATAAATTTATCAAATAATAGTATAATAAAAATAGTTAATTTTATCTATAGCTAACAATTTTTATATTTACCAAACAATACTTATGCTCCATTCCATTTTTATTAGTAGGTGTTCATTCACGGGTGGCTTAAAAAAAAAGTCACGCAGCCATTGACCAAATAAAGGGCAGGAATCTTATCTGATTTGACTGTAAAATCTGGAAGAAGGCCAACAATCATTAGGCAGCCATCTGACTAGTCATGGGCTCCTGCTGAGTTTAGTTATGTGATAAGGAGGGTATGGACCTTGAAACACAACCCATCAGTATGCTGACTGCACTGCTCTCTGCAAAATTATATTTAAGCCTCTCTTGCCTTCTTAACCTTTTCTAAATCTACTTTTAGAAAGAAAAAAAACCAAAAACTAAACCGATCAAAATTTTTAAACCAAACATCTATAATGGAACATCTACATCTATATTTCAAAAATGCAACAGTTTTATATATTTCAAAAATGCATGAAAGTAGATATTCTATCACGCTGCCACCAGGAGCGAATTTGCCATGTGGGCAGTGGGGCACCTGCTCCCACTGAAATTTGTAGAACTCTTGAGGTTAATTCATAATTTGTAAAAATTTCAAAGAATTTTAAATCTATCCCCACTATGATGATTGCAAAAATACCCCTTCAAAACAGTAAAGTAGTCTGAGACTACTTTGACTCTTTTTATACCACTACTTAGGTAGTCTGCTCTCATTGTATTCTCTTGCCTTTTTCTTTGAAAGGTTTAATTTTATCTCTATTTCATTGTTCTCATTGATTCATTTTATTTAAATGGTGTAGGACGTATTTTATTTTATTTTGATCTTTTCCTCCACTCTTCCCTTTATTTTTTCATTGTGTTTAATATTCTTCTTGCCTTCATCCTTGAGAGCTAGGAATGCGTTTTTATAAGTCTATGTTTTTTCCTTCTAGAATGGAAAAATTAAATTTCAGAAGCTCAAGAACTCTCTCATTAATGCAATGCCCATTTTTGCAAACCTTGAAATAAGGTCTACAAAAATAATAATATAAATATTTTTTTTAAAAAAAAAAATAATATTATAAAAATATTCAGAGTGCCCCCAAAGCGAAGAAATGGTTTATAAATTTTGGTAAAAAAATTTGTTCCATTCAGCATTATTCTTTAGAAAACTCTCTCTTTACATATTTCTTTAAATATATTCAAACCACATTTTCACGTATCAAAATTTTCATACTAAACAAAAGTGACAAGTAACTTTTACCACAATCACTTTAAATGGAATTTTAAGATCTAAAAATGATTTTTAAAAAAGTTAATGCAAATAAAACCTCAACCCTATATGAAAAAAAATAAATAAATAAACAATTGAGAATTTCGTAATTTTTCTTCAATGGGGTACTTCTTATTATTTGTCTATGAAATCAAAAGAGAAAAGCTAGTAATTAAACTAGTATATGAGGAGAACTCGACTAAAGACTTTCCTGCACCCTTTTAGGCTAAGACAAAGGCATAAGACCAACTATTCGATTCTATAAGAGAAAACGATTAGCCAAGAATACAGGGCCTGGTTGGATCACAGAGTTATAATCACTAGAGAAGAGGGGGGACCTTGCTCACCTAGGTGTGGGTCAACTTGGCCCTCCCCCACCCTCCCTCCCCCTCCTCCCCTCTCTTTCAGAATACATTATCTTGAACAAAAAGGGCACCTCATAAACCAGAAAGATAAAACACAAATAATTGAAGAGCATACCACCTGAGCTCAAGAAAATTTCATTAGCACACAGAAGTGATTAAGTCTCTATTCGTGACGTATGCAGCAAACTATGATTATAAAATTTTAACAGTAATTAAATAAATAAAATATCTGAGAAAATGGCTGCAATCAAATTAACAAATACATAAGAGCTGCTGTGGATAATTAAAACAAACTTGAAAAATCTTCCACAGGATTCTAAGCAGAAGAAAATCTTAATTAAATAAAAGGAAAACAATCGTCATGGGATCCACTCGTGCAAAACGAAGTCTGTTTCTTGCAATGAAGAATTGGTAAACTAAGGGTTGAGAAATATTCGCTTATAATAATGGTTACATCACCAGTGGCATCACAAAGTAATATGTTTCTCTCTCCTTCTAGTGTGATACAAAACAACGACTCACCAACCAAATATGCTCAAGAGTGAGTTTGACACCATAGCATCTAAATAAAATCATATCACCATTAAATAAGATCATGTTTCTCTTCAAGGATATTTCTTAGCAGCAACAATGTCAATGAATATAAATTTAAAAATAAATAAATAGAAATAGATTGCTCGTACTCCCATATGTTTTCGTACTGTTAAAAGAAATGGTTCTCTAAAGTAATATGAGGGGCACCCAGCCACCCACCAAAACCCAAAGAGAAAGAAAAAAAGAAAAAAAAAATCCTCGAATTCTAACCATCTAGACCAAATACTAATAGCCTACGATTCAATATTGAACAATCTGTCAGCATTCTCCATGTAGTTTGGGCTCTAATCCTTTCAAATTGTGTGTTAATTCGTAGTAGAGTAAAGAAGCAGTAGGAAATACAAAAAGCAAACCAATTAATGGATAAGTTCATGCATCTCTAACATTATCCTACATCTAGGGAATAGCTTCAGAGTTCAACTATTGACTTAGTAGTCTACTGCTCACCTTAAAGAGTAATTGAAATCTTAACTTCTTTATGGTGGAAGGCTCATCAATATTATGCAAAAAATAAATAAATAAAATTAGAAAACTTATTGGAGAGGAGGCTACCCTAGCATATCTAGTCAATGCTTCTGGCCCCCTAGTCGGAAGACACTGGGAAGTACTGATGCTGCCAAAGAATGTTTAGTCAGATGCAACAGAAATCCATTATTTGGAATTCATTAGAGGTTTATAGGTTCAATAGTTCGAAACCATCATGCATTTGGTCTAATTGGCACCCAAAAAAGAAATAGATTCAGAATACATCCTTCCGTCTCCTCCTTTCTGCTCACGTTGCCGCACAATCTAACAACAGTGAAACTGTCTCCTCTCCTAAGCTTCATAAACCCCACTATGTTTCCGACTTGAACTTACCTTTAGAACATAGCATGAACAAATCATGAAAACCACAATTCTCTTTCTTGAAGCTGCCTTAAAACTAGTTCATTGAATAAACTCAAATAAAACCTAAACCATAAATGCAAACTTTTTCAATCCAATAATATTTATAAACAAAGATTAGCTTGACTTCCCTCTTAGCCACCATTATGTCTCCAAGACATTATATCAAAGATCACAAGGCTTTCTATTCCTACTACTTGGAATCAGCTTTGTGAATCCTATTTCATTGTTTAGCTCAAAATGAAGCAAAATGCCAAATTTTGCTTGAAAATTTACTAGAAAATAATTCTTATTTTTAGAATAGAAAACTAAATGGACGAACAATAAAATCTTGGTTTGCTAGAACTTTTGTAACTTTCAGCGAACCCTGTCACCATGGAACTGTGAGTCCTACAAGCTTCCAAGTAAAAATGTGACTTTAAAGCAAGCACACTGGCACCATAAAAAACACCCTCTCACCCGCATGGATGCCCCCTGAACTATCATTTTCCAAAGCTTGTCAAGTTCCTTCTATACTGAATCTAGTAAATGCCTTCCCAAAACATTGTGTTTATCTACACTTCTAAACCCTTCCCTTTTCATGAATACCTCATGCAGTCACTAGAAAGAGCCCTTGTTTTCTACTCCATTCTAGAAAAAGGATACAATCATAGGTAGCAGCAGTGTGGGGGCATAACATGATGTTAGATAAGAAGCTCAATCTTATTCTTTTGCTAAAAACACTCTAGGAGCTAAACAAGTAGACTTGCTATATTAGCATGGCATCCAACTCCTAATGCATATCTAGCAAGTATATACATCATACACACTGATTCATATCTGCAGTGTTGCCCATTTATCCATAATTCCCAAACAGGTTTTGTCCATACATGTATCATGTATGCAATTGCACAATATAAAACTAAAACAACAAACACAAATGTTACCCTTTTTTCTTTTGTTAAGGAACTGTAGAAACAAAATTTTAAATTTAAATTTTCAAATCTAAACTTTTTTTTTCCACAATTATTAAAGACCCCAATAAATAAACCTACTGTTAACTAAGCCTAGATGAATTGTTTTAAATCTGTTTGGGCAAGTTCTTCATTTTTTGGAAGCAAAAACATACTTTACAAAACAATGGAAATAAAGAACAGAGTGCATAGACATTTTAAAAGTAATTAAAAACTACAACATCCGATCAGAATACAAGACCCTTTAACTTTCACTTCCCCCCAATATTCAAAGAAAAACAAAGAACAAATATAGGGTTTTCTTCTTCTTCTTCTTCCCACATGTCTTTGATATATCCATTTACAAAACAAGCTCTAACTAACCAGTGCTAGAGGTTTCTTCGGTCCAACAACTGGTGATTGAATATAAAGCCCACCATGTACAAGCCCATAATAAATATTAAAAAAAAAACCCACCAAAAAAAAGAGAAAAAAGAAAAAGAGGGAATCCTAAAACGACAGCGTTTGAATGGAAGAAGGCTTACCTTCTCAAAGATCTCTCCACCTAGGGCTAGGAACAGGCAATCTCGGGGAGAGAGGGAACTGAGGAAACCCAAACTGACCCGTCGGCGAAAACAACAAGCTTGGGGAAAGTAAAGGGTACGGCGACCTCGGTGACGGCAAGCATCCAAAAGGCAGCGGTGACGATGGCATAAAAAGCTGTGACTGTGACGGATTCATCATCATCGCCGTCGGTGAAGGAAGCATTCCTTGCGGCGGCGGCAGCGGCAGCTGCTGCGGCGGTGGCGCTAACGGCGAGAACCCCGTGAACCTCTTCGGATCGGAATCAACGGTGGCGAATGAGTTCTGGAGGTAACGCATGTAAGCGGATACCGGCGATTCTGCCGCCGAGTGGACGGCTGGGAATGGCGGTAGCGGTGATAGAGGCGTTATCTGCCGTTGGATGGGTATGTTAGGGTTAACGGCGGTGGCGGGTTGCCGCGGAGGGGGACCGGCGTTGTTTAGCAGAGGAGGGGGGCGGTTGCTAACGTGAGTGAGAGGCGGAGGGCGGATACGCTGCAGGCGAGAACTCGGGGGTTTCGGTGGGTGTATAGGCGGAGGTGTAGAGAACCGTTCGTGAGCCGGTGAACCGGTGAGCTTCTGAACTACGTCCCTGAAGTCGCTCTTGTTGATATTGTACACCGGCGGCTGATGCTGCTGTTGCTGCTGCTGCAGAGTCGACGGTTGTGATGGTGGTGGCGGCGGCGGCGGCGGCGGCGGCTGCTGATTTCGTATATTCTGACTCTGATTCTGATTCTGATCAAAAGGGTTTGGTCTTCTAATGATGGGTTTGGAGATTTTGTGAGAAATTTTATTGAGGTGTTTCAGGTAATGATCCTTATTACTGTTGATGCTGCTGCTACTGCTGGTGACGGTCGACTCTCCAGAGGATTGACAGCTTTTATCCATTAGATCTAAACCCCACTCAGGCACTCACCCTTCTCTCTCTCTCTCTCTCTATATATATATATATATATGTATATATCTCTGCTCTGGGAATCTATTTCTTTGTATCTCACAGACTGAAGGGGTCGGCTTGTAGGGACAAAAAAGCCTATAGAAATTATATTCTGGGGATGTTAATGATATGTTTGAATGACTAAACAACTTCTGTATATTTCTAGACAGATCTCTAGAGAGATAGAGGAGAGAGAAAGAGGTGAATGAAAGAAAAAGAAGGAATCCGTCTGTGTCTTCTTTATCTTTAAGCTTAGCTTAAAAGAAGAGGAAGAGAGACATGACCCGTAAAAGAAGCCACGCAGTTGATACTGTTTGCGTCAACAATATTGTCTTTTTCCTTCCTTTGTTTTACTGGGAAGTTCACGAGCTGAGTTTAACTGAGTTTGTGCAAACTCAGTAACGTGTCCTACTCACCAGTCAAACCCACAACAGGGACTGTCACTGTCGTCATCTTCCAATTTGATGAATCAATCAGTGAAGAGTAAGGGACTGTTTGGAAACTTCCAAATTCGGTCATCAAAAAATAAAGTTGCCCATGATGTAAATGTATTTTTTCTTTTATTTTTTCTTGAGGTCATCAAAAATATTTCCAGATACAAATAAAACCGTGGTCCATAAGAGAGTGAGATTGAACATATAATTAATTTTCTGTTGTTTAAGCCGTAAGTGCTGACACCACTTGTCTATTCCAATTTGGGGGGGGGGGGGGGGTTGGTTTCAAATATCAAATATAGATGTTCCATATTTAATAAATTTCATTATGTTGTATCTTCACATTAATTTAGAATTGAGCTACAAAGTTGTGGAAACTTGAACAAACTAAATGCTGGTTTGTACTGAAATTATGAATATATTGGTGTATAGAAATAATAATATTGGTGTATGTCATATCTGTTAAAAATTATAGTGATCCAACGGTCGATTTTCAAAATACAGACTGTTAAACAATTATTACAGTATCCAACAATAAATACTGTTAAAGTATTCCACGAACTGTATTTTGAAAACCGATCGTGGATCACTCTGACTTTTGGCAAACATGACGTACATAATCCAACCATCAGTTTTTCAAAATACCTACCATGTGTGAGAAGATGGTGAGTGGTTCTTAAATGATCATTTATGTATTTGTGTAAAACTAAACTTGACAACTTGACCAACAGAAGATGCGTTCGGCTAGTTTTTTTTTTTTTGACTTAGAGGGACTTCTCAGTAAGAGATCTTATCATTTGGACTTAGTGATAATAAAAACTATTTTTAGAATAAGCGTATTTTCACTCATCTCAGTTGTCATAGGATGTGCGGTTGACATTAATAAAAATAATATTTTGATTTTTTAAAAAATCATTGGTGTAAGTGAGATGCCTAGTAAAAAATGGATGAAATATATATAGGTAGAGTAGCATTTTCTAGTGGACCTTACCTGATTTATTTTGGGAATTCCCAAACAGCTCCTGAGACAGGTATTAGGCGGGACCCAAACGCGATTGGATCTGAAACTTACTTGTCAGCAAATTTGACTAATCGTGTGGTTGAGAGTTCATCATCACCGGGCGACAAAGAAATATAGAATTGACACATAGGACATAGGAGAGTGAATACAAATTACACTCAGCATATAATTAGCGTGTGTAAACAGGATTAATTAATGAAAAGAGAAGATTCTGACTTCATTAGGAGGCAACAAGTACAGACTGTCAGCCGTTGGTTTATTTGGAGTTTTTCTTCTTTTTTTTTTCTTTTTTTTTTTAAAGAAAAAAATTCAATTAAAAATTTTGAAAAATGATGATTTGTCAGCACTCAGCACCACGTGATAATAAGGAGCTTGGATTTTTGGGGGAATCTGGTCAAACTTCCGTTACAAGTGGACTTTGAACGCCCACTAATTTTCAATTTTAAATTTTAAAGTTGCCATCGTGGCACTTATTGTTAGCTCATTTTGCTGACTTGTACTACCAACCAAAGGCTGCAAAAGCCCGTGCAATGGAACGTTTGGTAAATTTCTTAAGAAGTAATAATTAATAAAAGGAAAATTCCATTCAACTTTCTTTTTGTCATTTTTACGAGCATCTCCAATGCAAATGCCAAATTGGAGGTGCCAAAGTCAAATTTGGCACCCCAAATGGCACTTGTCAAAGCCAAATTCAAAATATAGCACTAAGGTGCTTCAATGCACAAGTGCCAAATTTTGGCACTTCCCATCTATTTGACATATTTACCCTCATGCTTCAACTAACTTCCAACTACTTTTCAAAAGTTATTTACAAAAACATATTAAAACTTATTTTAATCCTCGTAATGAAAATTCATATTTTAAAATAATTAATTATTTTTTTATCTTAATTTAATAATTTAATATTTTAAAATTTTATTTTCGCATAAATTAGCTAAAATACTACTATTCTAATTATAATTTATCATTGATTAATTTTAATTGAAGGAATTTAATTACACACTAAATTTAAATTAGTGCCACTTTGCAGTTAAAATTTTGATTTTAATCTAGTTAAGCACTCGCAGTAAAAATTTTGAAAAACTGACCGTTAGATTTGATACTCCAATAATGTATGTCATGTCTACCAAAAATCACAGTAATCCGACGGCTATTTTTTGAAAAATATAACTTTAAAAAACTGTGACTTTTTTGTTCTTACAAATGTTATCATTTTTTAGCAGTCAGTTTTCTCATAATCCAACCGTTGGATCACTGTGATTTTTGGCATGCATGACATACATTATAGGAGTTTCTAATCTAACGATCAATTTTCCTTAATTTACACTGCATTGGAGATGATCTTATATTTCGAAAACCGAGCATGGGATCATAGTGATTTTTGGCACCCATGACATTCATAAGATGAATATTTTATCTAACGGTCGATTTTTCAAAATATGATATGCAGCTAAAGCAAAAGGGCTAAAAGACTATTAAATTAGTAAATAACCCCATTTTTTTAGAAAAGACACTTGAAGCCATAAATGCTAAAAGAGTAAATTTGTCAACAAAAAAACCCCAAATAGCAAAAAATCCTAGGCAGATTTCATTGTTTCAATTCTCATTTCTCAGTTTTTTGATTTTTTCACATCTTGCTCCTCACAGCCTCTAAACCCCCAAGGCAGCACAACCTCACCCCACCGATTCCCACAGCGGCGCAGCCTCACGATCCTCATCCCACTGCGGCATAGCCTCATGGCCTTCAGCTTCGCGGAGTCACGATCCTATATAATGCAATTATAAGGCATCGATACATATATATACAGGGAACAAAAAAGTCAACACCTTTGAGAGGATCGAAGCTGCGAGGAGGGGATCAACCGCTGATCCTGTTACCGGTATTCCACTTTCTTTCTCTAGCTATTACGCCTCTCTTTAAGCTTCAATTTTCTCAATCATTTGTGTTTGTGACTTTGTGTGTGTATATAATTTTCTCAATCATATGTGTTTGTGACTTTGTGTGTGTATACAATTTTCTCAATCATTTGTGAGATTTTTTTTTTCTTGCATTTTCTTGGCTGCCAAACACAATCTTTGGGGGTAATTTTTCATTTTGGAAGTTGGGGGTAGTTGGAGCGGTAAGAAATCTGATGTGGCACAAATAGTAGCTGCCATTCTAAAACCCAAATTTGGCAGCTTGGGCTGCCAAAGCCAAATTTGGCATGAGCAATGGTAGCTGCATTGGAGTAGCTGTTTTGGGTGCAAAGTGCCAAACTTGGCTTTGGCAACTCATTTGGCACCTCCATTGGAGATGCTCTAATGTATCTAACCAATTTAGAGCACATTTTTTTAGAAATTAGTTGTTGGATTTGATTTTCTATTTATTTTTATCATGAATGTAAAAATTCATAATGGTCCAACGGTTGGTTTTTATAATTTTGAAAAAAATTTGTAAACTATAATTATAAAATTATAAAAAACCGTTACAGTCTCTATTTCAAAAAAAAAAAAAAAAAAAAAAAAATGACCGTTGGATCAATGTGATTTTTTGCATTCATGATACATATAAGCAGAGCATCAAATCTAACAGCCAATTCTTCAAAATAACTGTTCTAAGTTGGTCAGATGTACGAGGGAGGACGAAAATAATTGTTCTAAAAAATGACAAAAATAAATTTGAGTTTTGAAATAATAAAAATACAAAAATGCGAATAGACCTACATATGGCCAGTTGCAAAATAAATTTTGAAATTCTGGCCACTGGATTAGACTTTAGAAACTCCTCTTATGTATGTCACACTTGCAAAAAAATGACAGTGATCCAATAGTAAGTTTCTGGAAAAACTAATTATATAAAAAAAAATGATGATATTTTGAATAATAAAATAATCACAAATTTTTACAGTAACATTTTTTAAACAACCCAACCGTTGGTTAACCATGATTATTGCTCAAAAAGTGAGTGAGAAACATACGATTATTGCTTTAAAAAAATTGTCTTCTAGCACTCAAGTCAAGACAAACTAATGATGACTTTTAGATCTCCCTCGAACCATTACATAGAAGCATCTCAACTAATGATCAATAGGTGTTGATCTAACCTAGCTTGATCATTAGCAAATCCAAATCCAAATCCAAATCCAAATCCAATGTAACCTTCCCTCTTCTCACCATGTCATGTCTCAAAAAAATGATATTATTTTTAGAAGTTGTTCATTCATTGAATAATTTTATTTATTAATTGATATTATATATTAATTAATAATAAAAAATACAATGCACCACCACAAAGTATCCTTTGCAAAAAAAAAAAAAAAAAATGAAACGCTACAAGTATTGCCAATAAGTAGAAAATATGTAAATTTATAGAATTACTTGATGATAAATTTCGAAACTACTCATATTCATTTTTTTACGGTGGTACTTGTAATAGTACATTGTAAATAGTAATGCTATGTATCCCAAAATTTTGGGATACACTTTTGGAATAATTTTGTTGGAATATATTGTACTGATATATAACATTATTCCTAATAAAATATATTATATAAAAAAAATGCTAAACATCCCCAAAAGACAAAAGTTAATCTAAAAAAATATATCTCAAAAATTATGCAGCAGATGATCCAGCATTTATTTATTTATTTTTAGCAAACTCTGTCATTGATAATAAATGAAGGACTTGAATTCATTTGGGGTATTTGGGACATTTTTTTGGAAAAAATATTTTGGGATGCATAGCATTGCTCATACTAGTATTATCATTATTGATTTAACGAATTATTATTATTATTAAATTTTATGTTAAGTAATCATAAAGTAAAAAAATAATAAAAATAAAAACTTATTAACGTACACATAATATCACTTAGTACTTTAGTAGGATTATGTGAATCGTGTGGAGTCATGTTCTACGTGCCAAATGCCAATCACTAAGTGCCTGTTTGGATAGTGAAGCTGAAGCAGCTTTTATTGGCTTGTGGTGATTGTGCCCCATTTGGCAATCCATGAAGTGGCTTGTGAATCGGCAAAAATCGATTCTATTAGAATCCGGTTGTGGGAAGCTTCAAAAGCAGCTTTACTGCCTTATGAGATAAAGTAATTACCTAATACCAACTTTGCCCTTACAAACATAACTTCAACAATAATCATCCCCTTCATATCCCCACATAAATAAAAAAAGATTATTTAACATAACTTATTTATTATTTTAGTGATTATAATTTTATTACAAATAAACTTAATTATTTATAATTTATTTATTTTATGGAAGTAATTTTTTTACAAATAAACTTAATTATTTATTTATTATTTACAAGTGAATTATTTTATTACAAATAAACTTAATTTTTTTAATTTAAAATTTATAAATAATTTATATCATTCATATTATTTATTAAATAATATTTTTCATATTATTTATCATTAATTGTAAAATTATTTTTAATTTTATTGGCAAGGGTAATTGTGTCATTTCATATTTAAAAGCAACTTCTTGATATGGCATCCAAACAGGCAGTAAAAGCACTTCTAGGCCCAAAATCACTTTTAAAGTGAGTATCCAAACGCAACTGGATTTTGATCCTACTTCTCTAGATTCTGCTTCTCTTCTGATTCTGCTTCTGCTTCTCTTACCAAACGAGGCTTAAACAACTTCACTCATTGGTTAAATAGCAAGACATTGGTTTGTTGATATCGCAAAATTGGAATTTCTAGCTCAATGCAATATCTGGGGTTTTTTTTTTTTTTTTTTTTATTTATTTATTTATTTATTATTATTTTTTTGGGGGGGTTTACAGCTAGTTTTGCTGCTGGGGGTGTTAAAAAAACCAATCAAACCGAAAACCAAGCCAAACCAAAAGACTTGTTTGGTCAGATTTTTTTGGTAATTTGGTTTGGGTTGGTTTGATTTTTTTTTTTTAAAAAATTCTTTTACGGTCATGTTTGGTCATGGTTTAGGCAATAATCCTAACTATATAAACTTTTCATATATTTGATACTTTTGTAAACTAAAGAGGTACATAATATAATTAATATTTCTATAAATTAAATAGGGACTTTGAAGGGACTTAGTGGTCAAAATTAAGTCCCAAAAACATATTTTTTTACATTTTGAAGGTATAAGAATTTGGTTGTCTACATTGTATAGGGGGACTAAAAGTCCAAAATTGAAAACTAGAAGCTTAGAAGTAGTGGGAAAAAAATATAAAAATAAATAATTTCAAAATCGGTCAAACCAAACCGGAATGATTAGTTTGGTTTGATTTGGTTTAATATTTTAATCGGTATGATTTAGTTTATTAAAAATACAAACTGAAATTTTCGATTTAATCCCAAAATTAAGGCAAAACCGTTCAAATCGGACCAGCGAACACCCCTACTTGCTACCGATAATATTCATATCTTGTCCTTGTAAGAGAGAGAGATTTATATTTCAGAGAGAGAGAGAGAGAGAGAGAGAGAGAGAGAGAGTACAAAATGACTAAAAAACCATTTACAAATGGACTGAGCATATCAATAGTTTTAAAATTGGCAACTACCTTACCGACAAAAATAAATAATATCAAGTACAATTGAATAATATATCCACCTAATAGAAATCGGATAGTATCCATAGCAAGTACAATTGAATAAGGTATCCACCTAATATAAGGGAATGGTACCCGTATAAAATGTCGCCTTGTGCCAGTTCTTGTGAGCCGGGTCCATTCAATTTTTAACCCATTCCAGTCTGATTCAGTGACCCATTTTATTTCATTGTTGTTCATATTTTTTTTTCTTCTTGAAATCTATTGAGTCCTGTACATAGAATAGGACAT
The DNA here is from genome assembly GCA_017140935.1 of Hamamelis virginiana. Taxonomy (NCBI): domain Eukaryota; kingdom Viridiplantae; phylum Streptophyta; class Magnoliopsida; order Saxifragales; family Hamamelidaceae; genus Hamamelis; species Hamamelis virginiana. Next base: position 752,435 of record JAESVK010000836.1, on the reverse strand, counting down.
AAATATTGATTTTTTTTTTCCTTTTCAAGCCAACTGTGAGCTGGTTTATTTAAAAACTAGTAAAAAGTACAGCTGACTTGGTTCAATTTTAAAAAATTTCAATTACTCTTTAGGGCTTGTTTACTTCGTGAAAATTTTTACAATTTTTATTTTATGTGAAAAATTTCTAATAACAGTTTTCATTTTCAGTTTTCAAAATTTTAAAAATGTGTTTACTTTGAAAAAATTAAAAATGCTTTCAAAATCTAAAAATAGTGTAAATGTATTTACTAAAACTATATATTATCTCTATATATATGTTTTATAATTTTTATTTTTTGGTTTTACGGTCAGTCTGCATTTTTTTTCTATGTTTATAAGCATTGCCAAGATATAATCATTGTTTTCAGTTTCTGTAAAAATACAAAAAAAAAGTCTTTTTGATGTTTTCACATTTTTTAAAAATTGAATTCATTTTCTTGAAAGTAGTTTTCATTTTTTACAAGTAAATGCGTTTTTTAAGCCGTTTTTGTTTTTATTGAAAATAAAATGAAAATTGCGAAAATTTTCGCTAAGAAAACAGGCTTAGTTTTCATAGTTTTTATAAATTTATATAAAGAAAAATGCTATGTAATGCTACAAAGTACCACTACAAAGAAGGGAATGCCGTAAATTTTTAGAAGTATCTATAGGAGAATTTTCAAAATTATACCCATATTCTTTCTACTGGAGAATTTCCAAAATTATTCATTTCCTTCTTTGTAGCTATATTTTGTAGATGTGCATAGCATTACTCAATCATAAAAAGAGGTGCAGTGTGTGT
>JAESVK010000836.1:722633-751623 GCA_017140935.1 Hamamelis virginiana | reverse complement strand
GCACGTGCCCACCCTGGTCACAAGCTGGATCCGCCCATGGTCTGTTTGGTTTGCAAACTCCCATAACCGATGGGATTCGGCCGGTGTTCGGTAGGTGTGATTGTAGACCGACGGTCATCAAAACGATCGAACTTTAAATAATTTATAATTAAATAATAATATCATTCAATAATTATAACTCATTTTTAAATATAAAAAATTGAATAGTATAAAAACCTTATTTTCATTTGGTTCTTTTTGGTGTTAGGTTTTAAATGTTGGATTGTTATATTGCCTTTGAGGCTTTGACAATAATATTGTGCTTGACAGGAGACTTTAATGAATGATCCATAGGGCCATATTAGTCCTACTATTGTTTTTTTTTTTTTTTTTTTTTTTTGCATGTTAGATATTTTTTTTTTTGCTTCAAATTATGAACTGAAGCAAATTTTTAATGTTGGGTCTAGTCCATTCAATTGCATTTTACTAAACGCTTAAGCAGGCTTTCTAAAATGGCCCAAATTAATAATAAAATTTTGTTCAATCTATCCATAACTGTATATAATTTATGGGACCAAATGGTTCATTATAGGATAGGCTCAAACTGACTACACCGACCCAAAAAAATGCATTGAGCCGAGCTGATGATGTACGGTTTGATATTTTTTACAGTCAGTTTTGGTGTGCCATTTTTCCAAACCGAGGGTATCCGGTTCAGCCCAAAAAATGCCTACAAAACCAGCTGAACTGGCTATGATCACTTCTAATTTTTTTCCCATTTTTCCCTTTCCCAACATTAGGTAAAAATTACAAAAATGCATTTTGTTCATTCTATTTATTTTCCGTGTTTTTTTTCATTTTGAACATTGGTTTTGATGAACCTTCTAAGATAATTTAGGCAGTCAAGAATCACGCCTCATGAAATGGAAATCTTGGAATCGAACATTGATACCTTGGCTATCATGATAGACGAGGTTTGGAGGCGATTTTGTCAATTCCTACAATTTTATCTGGACCCAAACCTTAGTGGGAATAAGATCAAGATATCCTGTAGAATCTTTTTCATGGCTCGATAGATAATTTGATGAGCCAATGTTTTCTATACATGTTCTTCTGCTTTTGCTAAAATTAAAAGTTAAAAAGATTCCACAAAGTAATCTAAAAGTCCCCAAGCATGGTTGATCATACAACTTGCTGTAGCAGAACATGATTCCTATCATTCCTCCATTTTTTGATTTTGTGTGCACCTTCCTTTCTTTTGAAAAATTATTTGGTGTATCAAATATATATTATCTCCTAGACACATATCACTATTACGTGACAAACACATGATAGGAGTTATATGTGTAGCGGCACACCAAATAATTTACACTTACATATGATGTTTAGGAACCCAAAATTTGATTTTTGCACTTTATAAAAGGGGCCCAAACAACACCAAACCTTAATTTGGCAATGTCTTTTTTTTTTTTGGCTATACAGGTATCTTGAGCCAATTTGTGTGCACCAGACTAAATCCTGCACCCTAAACAAAACTTCCAAAACAAGGCTTGTGCTCTGCAGTACGTGGCCCCAGATATTAATAGCTTGTGGGAGTTGAACGCGGGACCAAAGGACTTCAATGATTGAATGGGGTATTGTAAGTATTGTAATTTTTCAACCACTTTTTTCATATACATTTTCTTCTTTTCTTGCAATGATCAAATCAATGATCTATCATGTCTCTAAAAAATACCTTTTATGTGGCCATTTTAAATTCAGGATAACTAGTTTTGTAGGCTTATATAGAAGAGAAAGATTTTTCCAACCTTATCAAATTTGGTCTTTAGAACAAACTACTGAAGAAGACATTTTAAATCAATTCAGCGAAACTAAAAAAATCAAAGCAGCTGAAGAAATAAATCCTATTTACTACTATAAGCAAAATTATCTTGCCTTACAAAAAGAAACTGTAAGGATTATCAAAAATGATCCTTCTATTTTTAAAATTATTGATGGGAGGAGATTATTTTGTACTAATCTTAAAAGCTCCTATGAAATATCAAAAGAACAAAAACAAGCAGTTGTTGAGTTTCTTGTTAATATTCGAGTTGGGAAAATTGACGGTCCAACAGATTTAATAATGAAAGCAGAAGACATAATGGACCTTGACGATAATTTCAATGAATAATCGTTTCTCAATTCCCTAGATAAAATTACACCGACTAACATAGACAATGCAATGGAAGAATAGAGATTCAAGCTTCATCAAAGTAACAAGTCATCCAAAAAGGAAGAGGACAAAAGAACATTCAAACTCAAAAGCATGTCTTTTTGCAAGTTCAAGTGAAGGGGTTAACTTGAGATATGGGAGTCAGGTAGCTTCTTATATAACGGAAGAGAAAGGGAACAGAGGGCCGAGTTCTTTTGGCACAGTCAAGAGTTTTGTATGCGAGTTTTGTTAGAAAAAAGAAAAGTCTGTAGTTTTCTTTCAATCTTTTTGTTTTGAGTTTTTGTGAGAATTTGTAAAAAGAGTCAGTTTGAGTTTTTTGTGAAGAGAGTTTGAGTCTGTGAATACCGAAAGAATCAAGGACAGTTATGTAAGTTACTTTTTTATTTTAGTATCGTATAGTATACGTATTCGTTAATCGTGTGTACATTGCCACCCCTAGTTGACAGTGGTTTTGTAAATTTAATTTACTCTCTACGAGAGTTATTTATTTAAATTTCATAGTTTGGAGTTATTTAGGATCCGTTTGGATAAGTTTTTATTTTCTGTTTTTTTATTTTTTTTTATTTTTAAAAATAAAAAGATGAATTTTTGAGTGCAAAAAAATTGATAGTTACTTTAAAAAGTTGAGACAATAAAAAATTCTTACTTTCTCAACTTTTAGAAGTAACTAGCAAAATTTTACACTATAGAAAATATAAAAAACTTTTTTTTTTTTTTTTTTTTTTACTTTTAAAAGTAGAAAAACAGAAAGTAGAAACTTATCCAAATGCGCTTTAGTAATTAAGTTTTGTTAGCCTAATGTATAGTTCAAGAAGATTATTTATTTGATTTTAAGTTAGAGTGGGTTTTATATATAATTCTGACCCATAGTTTAAGAAGGATTTGTATATTTTATTCATAAAATTTAAAAAAAAAAAAAAATCAAACTCAACACTATAAAAGGAAGTGAAAATTAATGACAAAGGAAAGAAAGAGAGAAAATCAGCCACAGAAAACCCTCTCTCTCTCTCTCTCTAAGGAGTAGTGTGATCTGGTCGATCTACTTCATCTCTCATACATGGAAAACACAAACACATCAAAAACTGTAGGAAAAGCCATAAGATGCAAAGGTAATTAACATTTTCTTCTTAAAACACATCGATCATTTCAGGCCAGAAGCCAGCATTTTTCCTTGCTTTCATGTAATTAAACCTGCTTAATTACATCTCTTGTTTTGTAATTCCAAAACAGCTGCAATATGTAAAAACCCAGGTGAGGCTCTTGTGATAGAGGAAATTGAAGTTGCTCCACCTCAAGCTTTTGAGGTCCGGATCAAAATCATCTGTACATCTCTCTGCCACACTGATGTTACCTTCTGGAAATTAAATACTGTAAGCCCTCCCACCTCACTTACCCCTCAAATTTTCCCTTTTTTTTTTTCTAATGAGCTTGCCACGTTATTTCTCCAGGGACCTGCTGCAAATTTTCCAAGGATTTTCGGACACGAGGCCGTCGGGTAATTTTAATTCCATCTCCTCTTTCATTTTCTATACAATTTACTGAATTCCCATTTTCTCCTACGACCCATTACCAGAATACTGTTGGCTGGATAATATATATATATATTTTTTTTCTTAGAATTTAGTATGTTAATGGGATTTTTTTTTTCTTTGTGAAGTGTGGTTGAGAGTGTGGGGGAGCATGTAGAGGAAGTGAAAGAAGGAGATGTGGTGCTGCCAGTGTTTTTTGCCGATTGTGGGGAATGCAGGGACTGCAAGTCTTCGAAGAGCAATGTTTGCTCCAAATTTCTGACCAAGAATTACGATGGGATGCCAAGGGATGGTACAAGCAGGTTTAAGGACTTGAATGGGGAGGTTTTGCATCATTTTCTGTTTGTGTCCAGCTTTACTGAGTATACAGTGCTGGATATCATTCATGTGGTGAAAATTACCAACAAAATTCCTGTTGATAAGGCCTGTTTGCTCAGTTGTGGAGTTTCAACAGGTGAGTGTGATTGATTTATATATACTTTACACACAATTGATCATAAGTTTAAAATTTTCATATTTAAAAGGGCAAAAAAGAAATTATATATATATATATGATCATTGGGGTCTAGATTCCGATTTGGATAAATACAGTCCAACTAATACAGTCCACTCCTCATTGGGATAGTTGGACAGGTATTTTGAAAAATCGACCGTTGAATTAGATACTCCTGTTACGTATGTCATGTCTGCCAAAAATCACAGTGATCCAACGGCTGGTTCATGAGAAAACTGTTTATGAAAAAAACTGACACTTAAAAGAACGATAAAATGTCGTTTTTTTTCAATCGTATTTGAAAACGAGGTGTAAACATAGGTGTCAAAATATGGTGTAAGGGGAACGTGGTCTTATATATATAAGTGTTCTAGCCAGGAGTACTTGACTTTAACTAAATTCAGTTAAGAACACAAGCTCTTGGATTCTCATTCACTTAATGGATGATTCATCTCAAGATTCCAATCTAAGAGCTTGTGTTCTTGGATGACTTTAGTTAAAGTCTGATACCACTGACTATAATATTTTTCTATATATATATATATTCGGAGCCTTTTCGTATTAGGTGAGTGTAAAAAGAAACTTATATTTTAGAATTGGTTGAGTTGGGGTTAATTTGGGTATTATAGATCGAGGGTACATGTACGTAAGTAGTAAAAATTATATTTTAAAATTTTATCAGTGAAAGTATATAGCAAGTGGGTGTCACGTACTAGAAATATGGGTGAGTGGCAATACAACCAACCGGATACAATCCTTCTATTTAAAGTTAAAAATTGATGTCACTGCTCACCTCTTCATCACGTTGGGTAGTTGGTCTGTGCCACACAAATCATAATTGCACGTCACAGGAATCAAATTGTGGGACCTAGATCTATATACACAAACCTAAAAAAAAAAAAAGAAGGAAAAACCTGAATAATAACCACTGCGTACTGACTTATGATGCGGACGAGAATCCACCACCATATTACATTACATGATCCATCACAAAGAGGACCCCCTATATAGTATATGGTGTTGCATTGGTGTTGAGGTTCATGTCAATTAATGGGTTGGTGATGGTCCATGCGCAGGAGTGGGAGCAACATGGAAGGTGGCAGAGGTAGAAGAAGGGTCCACCGTGGCTATTTTTGGACTCGGAGCTGTTGGACTTGCAGTACGTACCTCTTTGAAACCCTAAAATACCTATATACACAGTTCAAAGCTGTAACAATAGCTTAGACAATCTTAAAAGGACTAATCCGGCCTTTATAAAGCTGCATACCCAAGTAGGTATCGCACCTCTTACTTAAATAAAATGTGACAGAATACACGCACTTGACATAAATATGTGTACGTATGTATATATGTATATGTGTATGTATGTGTGTAAGTATGGTTGATTACGAGTTAATTTTGACATTAGGTTGCAGAGGGAGCAAGGCTAAGAGGAGCTTCAAGGATTATAGGTGTGGATTTGAATCCAGACAAATTTGAGTTAGGTGGGTGGTTGTCTTTTTCACCTAACAATTCCTTTTCCTGGCCTTTTTCCTTGTTACAGAATTTGCTTTAATTTGATGAAAACCAAAAAATACATGCATGACAAAAATTGTCAGCAAAATTTAACTGCATGACTAAACTGTACGTCAGCATTATGCAATTATAAGATTTCTCATGAGTGCATATATATATGTGTTTTCTTTTTGTTTGGCAGGAAAGAAACTTGGAGTCACTGATTTCATCAACCCCACTACTTGTGGGGAAAAGCCAGTTAGTGAGGTTGGTTTATCAAGGTCCTTTTCATTAATTAATGAAATAAAAAAGGCAATTAATTAAGTCTAGTTGGTCAATGGTTTGAGGTATTAGCTACTTTTGCTTGACCCACTCGGCTACTTGGTGAATTTTGACTACTTTATACGCCAAGGGACATTTTTAATAATATTAATATTACTATATATTAACATTAATATATAGTATTATTTTCAAATAATCAAATATATTTTCAATTGCATGGCATGGGAAATTGGCGTAATGGATCACTTGGTCTGTGTTTAATGGTCAGGTGATTAAAGAAATGACAGATGGGGGTGCTGACTATTGTTTCGAGTGCATTGGGTTGGCATCCTTGATGAAAGATGCCTTTAGCAGCAGTCGAGAGGTTCTCTCTCTCTCTCTCTCTCTCTCTCACATATTGCTTCATCTACAAAGTTGTTTTTTCTCCAAACGATGAAACCTAATTGCGTCTCTCCCTAGCTATTTCAGTCCTAATACTAATAAATTAATATAGATGCAATTTTATAAATTTGAATTGAATCATATATCTTAATTTTCTCTGAAATGAGGATCATAGTTATTGTGTCACTGGTTGTATCACTAGATATAATGTGTATTATTTTAAATATATATGTGGATGAACTATAAGTATACAAAAATAATATAACTTAAATATAATGTATATTGAAGTTAATTATAACATGCAATAAGTAGAAGGTTGGTTTAGTGGTTTGTAGCCGTTAATTAAGGCAGGTTTATTAATGGTCTTTGAAGTAGATATATATGGACCGGTTAAGGTATCGAATCAATGGGTTGTTCATCGGTCAAAACAACTAGGCAGGTTTAATGGTCTTTGAAGTATATATATATATATATATATTACAAAATGGATTCTTTTGTAATATATTAGTATTTCGGTAGCTGAATTGTCACAAGCTGTCTAGGCTACTCATTTTAATGGTAGCAAGCTGCTTAATTAATCATGCATGTACATTTTTTAAATAAAATTAAACAAATACTTAATTCATATGGATCGAAATTTGGTCAAGCCTATTAATCCGGTAGCAACCCACATTACCACATGGGATGGGATTTGCTTTCCTGGATTTGGTGGTTTCATCCACTATTTAATTGTCAATTTGTCATGCATGAGGCATTAATTCAAATGTTGCACAGTTCTAATTAGATAGCTTAGAAATTATTCGGCAAATATGAAAATTTGAGAGGCTGAAAATGAGTCTAATTAATTTTTATTTTATTAATACGGTGTTTGATAATTCATTTTTTGTTTTTTTTAAATTTGTTCAGTCATGTATAGAAAATAAAATATAAATGCATTTTTTTCCCAAAGTAATCAAATAACTGTAAGAGAGTCGACCTAACCTAATTAGTTTTTAAAATTTCTTAACAAACCCTTTTCATATAATTGCTGTCAAGTTTGGTCCATCCTGATTAAGTGGGTGAACCTGATCAATCATGGGTTGAAGCACGTCTTTGAAGGAATTTTCAAATATGATACATCCATAACAAGGCAAATGGGAAGATTAATATATATATATATATATGAAAATAAATTTAAATAAAATATGTCCCTTTTGTAAGGTAGTGTTTTTGGTAAAATTAAGGTTATTTTGGTGTTCATTTAGGCCATGTTTGACTATGAATTTCGAAAACAGTTTTAAGTTTTCAGAGTTTAAAATAACAGAAAACAAAGTAAAAAATTATCCAGTCAGCAAATGCTGACATCATCATTATTAAAAAAAATCTAAAAAATATATTTGAGAATAAAAATAAGAATTAATTGAAAATAGAAAACAATATATATATATATATATATATATACCTGTTCTTATCAATTATACCATATTTTAACTAAAATCAGCTAAAAATATAAGCCCTTGGATTCTCATTCTCATTAAGTGAATGAGAATCAAGGGTTTGTGTTTTTAGCTGATTTTAGTTAAAATGAGGTATCCCTCATAAAAACATTTTTCTATATATATATATATATATTCCATTTTCTGTTTTTTAAACTCTAAAAAAAAAAATCTATTTTCAGAGTTCACAAACAATTAAACATGATCTTATATTAAAAAAAAAAAAAAAAAAAAAAACTGTTTTATTTTATTATTTTCATGATTGAATTGGTGAGCTGAATAGGGTTGGGGCAAGACAGTGATACTGGGAGTTGAAATGCATGGGTCACCATTGAATGTTAGCTCCTACGAGCTTCTCAGAGGCAGAAGTGTTTTGGGATCCATGTTTGGAGGAATCAAACCCAAATCTGACATTCCTCTCCTCGCAAAAAAATATCTAGACAAGGTAACTTGTTCATATTTTCACCATATAAAAAAACTCAAATCAAATAATTATTGCGTATTAATTAAGTTGGAATACAATGAGATCGATCGTATTTATCTGTGGTGTCACTGAGTCACCAAGCGAGTTTGTTTATATTGCAGGAGCTGAGTTTGGATGAGTTCATATCGCATGAAGTGAGCTTCCAAGATATTAACAAAGCCTTTGATTTGCTGCTGGGAGGGAAGAGCATCCGATGCATTATATGGATGGATAAGTAGATGTGTTTCCTTTTTTTTTTTGCTTTTGTTTTATCAAATTTTCTGACCACAGAAAAACTCAATAATAACCAACCAAATTGTTCGCCATATATTGTTGAAACAATTGTTTTCATTTAATAATAATTTGTGATTATTATAGAACGGGCGATATAGATTTAAACTCTACTGCGCGTCAAAGGAATTTAAAAAAAAAAAAGTACATTGTTGTTGTTGCTGCTTGGATGATATGTCTAGTCTTAGATGGCCGCGGGATATTGCTATGTCGTTGTTAATGGCTTGTTGGTCTAGTAACATGCATGATTTACTTTACTAGAGAAAATCGAGTTCAATCAAGCCATTGGGACTAGCCTAATGGTGAGGGTGTAAAGAGAAAAGGGTTAGGATTAGGCTAGATCAACATGTTGAATCCTCTCCAATATAACTGAAAAATAAATAAATAAATAGAGCTCAAACACATATGGGTGTATTAATATCCATTTATTAGAATTACTCCTATTATTATGCGGAAAAAAAAGGTGTTTTCAAATTTTTTAACAAAACTAATTGGTGGCATACCTCATAAGATTAGCTTCCATTTTTTTTACCTTAAAAAAAAAAAAAAAAAAAAAAAAAAAACACACTAAATTATATTAAGAGAAGATAGGTGCTGTTTGGAACCCTCAAAATCGGTTTTACCGGATATAAGGTGGGCCCAAATATTTAATCTCATGTTTTTTTTTTTTTTTTAGATACGAGGATAAATCTTCTCGGTCCGTCCTCTGACGACTTTGGAGTCGATACCTAATGCTGTTTTTTTTTAATCAGAGTAAAACTGATGGGTAAACCTCGGATGTGTGCACAGGCTCCTCAACACACACATCAGTAAGACACGAACTCGCATAGTGATGGAAATTCATGCCTACACCTAAATCCATAAATTAGTTACCCGTCACCAGAGGCATGTTCTACCAATCTTATTAATCTCATGTATGTAAGTGCATAAAACATACATATCAGGTTTTTGGTTGTCCCAAAAAGAGAGAAACCTGGCTACACTTATTCCAAGGAGTGGCTGGTTTACAAAAAACCATATTTCTCTCTTGACATCTACTTCTCCGTGTGAAGACGTCCCTCCATACCTACACAGCAACTAGTCCTACAATCCCATCTTCTGCTTCCATCAATCTACAACCCCCCTCAACGCCGTCACCGGAAAAATATCCACCAGAGTTGTTGGTTAATTTACACAAATCTCTCTCTCTCTCTCTGAACATTATCTCCCCACATAACAACCACCATCTTCCATCAATTTCACCTACAGCCCTCTATCATGGCACCACCTTCATGCAACCAATCACCTTCATCTCTCATGAAGAAAAAATTCTTGTACCAAAAAAAATAAAATTGTTAGAGGTCAGATTCACGGGGTGACTAGAACTTGGAAGCTTTGGCGGCGATGATGAATTTGTTCGTGTGAGAGGAAGATTGTAAAATAGATCGGGCATTGAAGGAAAAAAAAATTAAAAATGGGAATTTGATGTTGGTGGCTATTGGTGCAAGTGGAGTCATATGGGTTGGATGCTTCTGTAAGTGAGAGTAAAGGGTTGGCTAGCTTTTTGTTTGGTAAGGTATTAATTAAGGGTATTAATTTGTAATTGTTGTATACAAGTATACAACAATTACAAATTAATTGAACCAAACAACATTTGAAAAAAAATTAGGGTTGAACTCAGTTTTTACCAAACAGTTCATAAAATAAAAAGAGTTCAAACAAAAACCTGTCTTAATAAAATTAGACAAATAAATTGGTTCTGAACCAAACTGAACCAAATTCCATAATTGTCAAATATCTCCTAAAAGAAATATTATTCTAAATTGTCAAATAAATTGGTTCTGAGATGGAGGCAATCGGCAAGAAGCACTTGCAAATGATTCACCTTAGTACGTAGTTTGCTTGTGAATTAGTTTCTAAATGAATGCAATGTAAACCAAAGACCTCTCATTCATTTTTCCTTCTTATTCATTTTGATCCTACCAATCCATGACATCGCTTTATCACATTGGTTGGTTTAAAACTATGGGTATTTGACTAAGAAGTAAGAACTCCCTAGTATACGGGTTGTATACCCAAACCCTCTTATAAAAAATTTGGTTTATGAAAGAGATAAATTATATTGCTTATGACGGATTTGCCCTCATTTATACATTTTGATTTTGAATTTTTTTCAAAATTAGTTTTTGTCAAAAATGAAAAAAGAATGCATTAATTATCATATATTTTTAAATAGGTAAATTTAAATATTGTATGCATCTAATATAATTTTCAAACAAATAAATTTACTTAACTCGTATACACGTGGTGGATGGTATATTGTCATATATCTTCAAACAGGTAAATTTAGCATAAATTGTATTGTATGCATCAAATTTGATTTTCAAACAAGTAAATTTACTTAATCAGTATACACGTTTTGGATGCATATATTACAACAAGTGGGACAAAGATTAAAAAATGGACCAATTATTGGGATAGATATATGGAGATCAAGTGTTAGTAGTCTTGACCATCATTTTTTTTTCCTAGTATCAAACATACTTTTAACTTTATCATTCAACTAGCATGGACCTTAATGCTACAAATGAAAAAAACCACCAATGTATCTGTTTATAACAAACTCTTCCGGGTTTCAAAAGAATCAATCTAGTCAAGATACAATTCAATTTAGAAACTTATACATGATGATTTATATTCAACTGATATGGGACATTACACTCTTTTTTATTTTACTCCGTAATATGAAATGCGCTTATTATAAAAGTGTGGTCTCTCGTAGCACTGAACCTACCTCGATTTTAATAATTTAAATAAAACACTCACAAAATTAATAAAAATATAATACATTAAATCCGTTTTGATCTAAGATCAAACAATCTTAAAATCATTGTTATTAAACCCGGACTGGACCGGCCGGTTCAACCGGTCCCCTCTCCGGCTGGTTTAATCCACAAAACCCGTTTTTTAAATAAACCGTTCAACTCGGCAGTTCAATCGGTTCAACCGGTCAAATCGGTTAAAAAATCGGTCCACCCGTTTTTGTTTTTATTTTTATTTTTTTTTTATTTTTTTTAAGGTGCTAAAATAACTAAAATAGTCTTAATATTTTTAAAATCTCTTAAAGCCAAGAAGACTAAAAGGGCAAATTAGTTTTAAAAAATCTCAAATATCAAAAAGAAACCAAAGCACGTAATTTAATAATACAATATTCTTATCTTGCATTTTAAAAAATATATATAATAAAGATTGATCAATAGTAATTATCAATTTTCAATTTTGATGACTGCACATAAATTCAAATATATGAATTGATTGTACAAACAATTTAAAAAAATTATATTTTGAATCATTTACAACTTTTATTCTAATAAATAAATAAATAAATAATATATTTATAACGTAATGGTTCAACCCGGCGGTTGAACCGGTTGACCCTTAACCCGATAACTTTTCCGGTTCGATGAACGGTCCGGATTTTAAAACATTGCTTAAAATGATGAATCCTATTCGAAGGAGTAACTCGGATACGGATCTTGTGGGTCTACTCCACGGATCAGACTTGTTGGGTTTGGAGCTCCGAGTCCGAATGCTATCTACCAGACTGCCATTCTCACATTCTCACTCTCTCTCACCTCAGCAGCAAGCAGTAAATTTCCGATTTATTGCTTTATCTTAACCTAACCACGGACTCAATTGCTTCTCTTTCTTATCATTCTCCTTGGCCGCCTCTCGTAGATTTGCGAGGATAAGCCGGCAGCTGAAGCGGATCGCTTCTTCCTCTTCCATCAATGGCGGAAGTCGAAAGCGCAAAAGCCCCATCCCTAGCTGAGGTACGAATCTTTGATCTGTATTGCATTATACAATATATTTGTAAGATGAAAATGTATTGTTGTTGTGGATCTCTTGATAACTCAAGTGTATTTGCTGAAATCGTGCTTTGATCTTCGTTTCTTCTCTTATCGGCTTTGGTTTCGATGGATCGGTTGGTAGAGAGAGGAAACTTCAGCGTCGTCAATGATGAATTGATGAATTAATTGTAGCGTTGATGGTATATGCTAGGGAGATGATGATCTGATTGGATAAATTTGGATGTAGTTGTTTTGGAGTTTGTTTATTTTCAATGTACGTCAAAACGCCCAATTGAACATGAAACAGAACTGAATTATGGTGTAATTATGTGATAAAACTTCAACAATGGTTTTAGATAGGTTTCAAGACTGATAATTTGCATGTTCAGCTAAAGAAATTGATCCAAAATAATATGCGGTTCTGTAGAAGAATAATGATGACTTTTCTGTTTGTGCCTGCACGAGATTGCGATAATCATTTGAACGTTTTATGTATTATAGATTCGAAGTAATTATTATATTTAGGAAACTTGCTTTAGATAATAGTGTCAGGTTCTGATCTAATTGCTTGATACATTTTTGCAAGTTGATCGTATGACTGCACCCTGCATAACACTTTTGAAAAGATTAATTATTACAAAAAATTTGTAAGTTCTTGTTGAAAGTAGTTGTTTAACTGTCTAGAAGAACCGTTAATTTTTTAGAAAAAAAATGAAATAATTTTAAACTAAAACCAAATTTCTTAGGCTGTAACCCCAACATTGCCCTGTACTAATTTTTCCTTTCTTGTGGCATTCCCATATTCTTCCATCAGTCTGAACTCTTAGAATGTTGAGCAAGCCCTGGGGGAAATGAAAAAGCTCAAGCTCATTCTCTTCTGATCTAATTTTCATTCTGCGAGCCCTTAAGTGCTTCAATGCTGGGATAATGGTGCCTTTGTAGTTCTTGTTATTAACTTCCAAAATTTTAGGCATGCATAGGATCTTAACACAAATTCATTTCATTTAGATGACCAGAATTCTTAAAAAAGGAAGCTTCAATTTGTGCAGGTGCTAAACCTGACTAGTTTAGTGTATTATGGCTGCCAGTGGATTATTTAGTTTACTGCCATACAGCAGCTGGGCTTGGGTGTGATTTCAGCTGTCAAAATTGCATTTATTAGTTGTATTGGACTTTGAGAACAGTGTCAATTGTCCAACAACTGGCTAATTTATGCCCAATTGGGTTGGTGCAATAGTTGGACGTTCTAATTTCAAATCTACACGAACACCTCAATGGAGATCTCTTATGTGCAAGAGTTTGATTCAAAACCTAAATAAATGAGGATTCAAGTTGAGATAAAAAAAAAATTAATTAATTCAGTGAAATTTTCCCATTCTAAAATGTATAATCATAAATAAATAAATAAAAGATTTTGACCAAATTTTAGATTGTTGGGAGTACTGAATCATTGTGAAATAGAGGTCATGACTCCCCTATACTAAGGGTGTGTTTTTTTTTTACCCAATAAAATCTTGTGGAATAAAATAAGGCTGAAGTTGAAATTTCTCCCCCCTTCAGGCTAACCCACTACAGCACTTCAGAACAGTGTCAATTTTCGTTCAATATTGAACAGTTGTAAGTTAAAGTCTTCTCTGCTGCACTCAAAATTAGATGGACTGATGAACATAAACACTTGAATTTATGTCATGCATTATGGTAGGAAGTCCTAATTCTCAAGTCACTACAGCCCTTTTTATAATTTGTCCGCATGGACGTACAGTGGCGATCGAGTAATGCCCTTTAGTTTCTTGGTGTGGCTTTTGCTTTATTTATTACTCCACTGCAAAATAAAGTGATATAATTTATTGTGACATTAATAGTTATATGCAGCAATGTATAAATCATCTTTTCCTATCTGATGATATTATTAATTGGTTATGTGGAAACCTTATGTTGATGCTTTAACATGCAGCAATACTCATTGGAAAAAGAGCAGAAGCAGGAGATGGGTACAAAATCTGTGGATGTAACCAAGGATGAGAATCCGGTGAGTGTTGCCTCAGAGGAAGTTGTCAATGAGAAAACCAAGGAAACCCCTGCTATTGCTCAAGAAAGTGATGAAGTTACTCCTCCTGCTGTTGAAGAAAGCAGTGCAACCACGGCTGCTGCTGCTGAAAAAAGCAGTGAAGCTGCTGAAAAAAGCAGTGAAACTGCTGAACAGGAAGGTTCAGGTGATCAAGAAGCGGTCGAGCAGACACCAGAGATAAAGGTACGCTTTATTTGATTATTTGTCACTGTTGCTTCTTTGGTGGCTACTTACCTTCATCATGGATACGCTACTTCCATAATTTTTTTTGTTCTATTTGTTCACATTTATACTGTGGGTCGATTCCAGATTAAGACAGCACCGGCAGATTTTCGCTTCCCTACAACAAATCAAACAAGGCATTGCTTTACCCGATACGTTGAGTATCATCGGTGAGTCAAACTAGTTTTCTTGTTTTACTTGTTTTCCCCATTTATAAACCAGCCTGCCACTCATACTTCTCTAACAAATGATCTTGATTCTTTTTATTTTCATAGGTGCATAGCTGCAAAGGGTGAAGATGCTCCTGAGTGTGATAAGTTTGCTAAATATTATCGTTCTCTTTGCCCTGGTGAATGGGTATGATACTTTGATGCCCTTGCATGTTATTGCACCCTGATGGGTTCTTCTCATGCAACTTTGAAAATTGTTTTCACTATTTTGAATGCATGATAAATTAATACCCAGTAACTATTCATTAATCCTCTCACTCATTGTCGGTTCAATCTCATTGATGAGGTACTTAGGTAAACTAAGTTTTTGGTTTATAACTTTTCCCCACAGTGCTAGATAACTCATTCATCTCCTTAAGAAACTGATTTTTGTGTTTGACTGATGAGTTTTAAACTCATTCTTCCACCAAACAGACCATGGTTTGGTCCACACGGACTTAACAATTTCATGCTCACATCCATTATGATTGTTTAATTTTCACTTGTTACTTGGCTTTCATGATGTTTTGAAATGCCCCAAGTTTTCAAAATGTGTTTCAAATACCAATTACATTCTTAGTTCATTTATTTGTACTTCATTTATCTTTCAAAAAGTCATAGATCTCATCTAACTGGGACCTATGGATCTCAAAATCGGAACAGTTATTAAATCTTAAACGATTATTTTTGAAAATAAAATAAAACGATTGATTTTTGTGCATTTCTACATTTTTTTGGATCAAAAGTTTAACCATTTGATGATCAAAGTACATTGGAAGAGCTCTCTAGTGGTAATTGTTTGCAAAAAGGTTTTTTGCAGAAATTTGTGATCATTTGACCATCAATCAAGCGATCGAAATTTTTATATCTTGTAAATCCTAATCATGTGTGGCCCAATCACCAAAATTTGGCCATTAGGTTAGAGTTGGTTGGAACATTCGCAACCCTGTCAGATTGGATCTTATGATCTATGAGATTCCTTCCATTGACTAATAAACACGAAGGGCCCATTTGATGGCAGCTACTGTCACAGAGGATGGTGAATATTTGGAATCTATCCTAAAATTGATCTTATGGCATCATTTGTGGTGTTAGCCTCAATTTTCCTAAATAGCACCATTTTAGATGGTAGATTTGCAACATCAATTGCAATGCAAAATCTAATGGAGTCATTCAATTTTGGTGGGACGTTCAAACAGGCCTTGACAGTTTTTATTTTTGATTGCCTCTGCCATAGCTAATGCCAGCCATTATCCATAGTATAGTCCAAAGACTCTATACATGTCCATCAACTTATATAACTGAGCTACACTATTTTCATTTTCACAATGCTCTAAGAATGCTGAAGTAAAGTTTGAATTCCTTACAAAAGATCCCACCTTGCCCACATTTGTTAGAAAAGAACTTGTCTGAAGAAAACTTTGCAACTAATGTTATAGCAAGCTCACATGAGAACCTATGATCTTCAACTTAATTATATTAATTTAAGTTTAAAGGTAAAAATTGCTGCCAGTTTATACTTTCCTGTGGTTGGACTTGGTTTTTCTGGAAATTTATAAATTGCTCTTAAAACTTACTGTGCTGTATTGCTTGTGGACGCAGATAGACAGATGGAACGAGCAAAGGGAGAACGGTACCTTTCCCGGCCCGCTGTAGATGGTGCCTGTCTCAAAACTTAGATGTGATCCGGTTCTCCCAATTATAGCCAAGTTGCTACCAAATGCGACAGACAAAAATTCTTGAAATGAGAGTGGAAGACTCTTAGGGAATGTTTTATTAAAACAATGAGTTAATAAAATTTTGGTTTGCCTGTTGGAACTAGTTAAAGAACACGTACAGTAAATTTGTTGCTCATAAAAATTAACTTACCACTTTGATGTGGCTTTTTCCCCATCTTTTGTTTGTGGTTTCGACTGTTCTACAACAGTACAAGGTTACTGAATGCTGCGAAAGAAGAAAACGGTAGCAGTTGCCGTATAAGTTTTTTTAATAGCTGTTACATAATAAAAATGTATTGCTCCTTGATGGATTATTATTTCTGTTTTTAATTAGCCTTGAGAAATTCATGTGCTGTTGCATGAATGTATCTTCAGGAAGATTGTAAATTCGAGGATGAGGATTTCAGAACCTACTACCTGAAGTCATGGTTTTATCCAGATGGCTCCAAGTAGGTTGAGTTCCTTTTTTATTCTTTCTTTTCTCTATATATTAATATATTTCTATATAGGGTGTGCCCATTATCTCCTGTTTTATTAGTTAGTTAGTTAATTTTTTACTATCACATCTGGAGTCGCTTGATCCAATCTATTTTAAGTTCTCCCTACTCCTAATGTATTCTCACTCTGCTGATATGTGTTTATACACACACACAGGTGCTAATATAAGGTGCACCTGATCCAACTTGCATCAGGTGCCCTCCTCTACGGCCACCTGTGATGAAAATATTTAAAAACTGACTGTTGGATTAGACACCCCTATAATGTATGTCATGTCTGTCAAAAATCACAGTGATCCAACGGTTGGTTTATGATAAAACTGACTGCTAAAAAATGATAACATTTTAAAAAACAAAAAAGTCATAATTTTTTAGCGGTCAGTTTTCTCGGAAACCAATTGTTGGATCACTGTGATTTTTGACAGACGTGACATACATTATAGGGGTATCTAATCTAACGGTCAGTTTTTAAAATTTTCATCACAGGTGACCGTAGAGGAGGGCACCTGATGCAAGTTGCATTAGGTGCACCTTATATTAGCACCTCTGTATATATATATATATATATATATATATATATATATATATATATATATCTACCTACTTTATTATCGGTGTCATCATCATAGAATATATAATTTTCAATTTTCCCACATGATGGGAATATATGTGTTGGAAAATCTCTCGTTTAATCCATGGTTGGTACTCCTACTATTTATGGATATCTCTTTGTTGCATAATGTCTGTATCTATCTAGCTTATTTAGTTGAAGAACCCCATTGAAGAGGTGTTGATCAGGTGAACCATTTTTCTTTTATCCTCTATAATATGAGCCATCTGGTAAGTGATTATTTTTTGTAAAAAGTTCTTTATCTAACTTCTTATTGTCTTCAATTTGGAGCTATTTCAACCAGAAGACCATCCATTCGGAGATGTTCTCTTTTAAATCAAACTTCCTGAATGGTTTTAAAAAATACCTCCTTCAATTCATGAAAAATTGATCTTGTTCTTGTCCAGAGTCCAAGGACACTTATGTTGCGTTTGGTACGCGGGCTAGGAATCTCAAGCCTGGGAATGTCTAATCGGGAGGTTTGGGTTTGTAACCCAAAACCATTGTTTGGAATGTTGGGGTTCAGGATTAAGATGATTGGGCTTCAAGCCTGACCTGTGTTTGTTTGGACCGTCAGAATTATAGCAATTATTTTTGAGATTACAAAATTACCCTTCATTGTTTTATATATATATATATATATATAAAACAGAGGAGAACATAGAGGCGTGGGTCTTGAACGCAGGAGACCGGCGACGACTGGAACGGCGACATAGCAGCAGCGGCGGCGATTGGTGAAAGGGTTAGGGCTTCTCTTCTTCTTCTTCTTCTTCTTCACGGCGGCTCCATGGCGACGGTCGACGGGCGACGCAGCGGCTCCACGGCGAACGGCGATGCAGCGGCTCCACGGAGACGGGCGACCGACGACGACGCAGTGGGTCTTCTTCTTCTTCTCTGGTACGCAGTGGGTCTTCTTGGTGGTCTTCTTCTTTTTCCATGGCTGTGCTGTGTATGTGGGATAGACATGGAAAAATTATTTGTTTCTTGTGATTTCGAGGGGTACGCTCGTCAATACGAAAGCTCATAATTTGCAAACCTAGGCTGAGATTTCTCAAACCCACGCTGAGAAGAGGTTTGGATTTCCCCTCGTTGGCCGTCTTTCTCACCCCGCAGGCTTCCCTTTTTTACCCCAAACCCACCATCCAAACAAAGGAATGTCAACCCCAAACCCAAATCTCCCGGTCAAAACCCCCTACCAAACGCACCCTTAGATGCACGGCCACAAACCCAAAGCATAGACTAACCTGGCAAAAGAGTCCATCTTAAAAGTCATTCTACTGCATGAGTTGGATCAGTTCGACATTGGTTTAGGTCTAAGTGCTATCTTTGCATAAGGTGCACCTTTTAATGGGGCCTCTATATATACAATATTTTTGTTAGATAATTGATATGCTAATATATGAAGTGTTGACATAGTTGACATAAATCTCATGTTAGAGGCGCAGTCCCAAAAAAAACGAACAATTTTTTTGCCTATTTTCTATTCTATCTGGCTACATAATTTGGTTCTCTGACTGCGGTTTAGGTACCCAAAGTCAGATAACTCACTTATAGGCCCAGCTTGATGTGTTGGGAGTGAGATGCAGAAAACAGGCGAGACTTTTGGACGTCGAATGGATATGATAACATGAGCTTAAGTGGGCGTGGTGTGGCTTGGTTTAATTGCATTTGTTAGATAATTTCATGTTAGGGAGAGCAAGTTGAAGTTGCTAATGAAAGTAGAAAGGTCAGACATCAACTATAAAATTAAAGTTCAATAGAATTGAATATGAGACTGTCAAATGTAGTAACCTGCATTCATTTGTAAACTCACAGACCCTGACTTTTCTCCTTCCTTCCCAACACCGGGGCCTCCATGATAGATGCTTGCCAAGTTGATTATTGGGAGGGACCCAACTCTTCTTTACAGGTGATTTAGGAGTTGGGATTTTTTTAACCCAGAATGGATTATAAAGTGCAAATTCTTGTTTTTTTTAGCAAACTTCAGCTTACTTCTCTGACTCCTCCAAGTCTATATAGAATGAGTAACAAATTTTTTTTTGAGGAATTTGGCTAAAGGTTCTCATTTAGAAGATTTTAATGCCAAAAGTCCTCTCAATAGAGTTTTCTTTCCAAAAGTCCTTTTGGTATGAATTGGACAAAAATACCCCTCCTTCCTAAATTACCTTCAATGCCACCTACATCCCCAAACTCCGATTCACTACGTCACACCCTGTAGTGACCAGCATTAGTTTCCTACGCCGGAAACGCAGGTCACTACGCCAACGCAGGTCGCTACGCCGGAAAACGCAGGTCACTACGCCGGAAAATGCAGGTCACTACGCCAAAAAAAAAAAAAAAATCTTTCTTTTTCTTATATTTTCCAATCAACAAAACAAAAAATTAATTAAAAAAAAACTTTTTCTTATACTTTTGGCTTAACTCGTTTATGATAAGGACGAGACTCACAATTAGATCTCTGCCCACAGCCCACTTCTGTCTTTTCTCTACTTCTGTTTCCTGTGATGTCTCAAACTCTTTGATCTGATTAGTGTGTTTACATATAATGTGGGGTTTATTATAATGACGATGGAGAAAATGAGGACGGAGACGAATGAAGGTGATGAGGTCTCAGCAGTACCAAAGCGTCTCGTCTTTGCTTACTACGTTACTGGTCATGGACAGAGATCCATAGTTGATAAGCGAGAGATCGTCGAAGAACCGCCATTGCATTACAGGGTGAGAGAACTGGAGAAGATCTAGATCCATAAATGCGTGTTCTCTCTCTCTCTCTCTCTCTCTAACTCTCTATCTATATATGTATATGTATGTATTTTTCTGGTTTTGGGGAGTTTTCTTTAATAGCACGGGAAGAACGAGAAAGCACCTGCCATGGATTTGAGCCAAGCTTATGATCTCGAGTTGATGCAGCTACAGATCGACAATCGAGATGGCGAATCAATGCAACGAAGTACCTTGGGAGCATCAGAATCTTGCTAATTCATAACCTGCAGACTGAGGTAGCGAAATTGCGAGAAGAGCGAGACGTCTGGGCCGCCGATGAAGATCAATCTCGCCGTTGTTCTCCATCAGACGCCGGCCATCAGCGGGGTTCTCCTCTGTTCTCATATCAGAGGGGTGTGTGAGGGGTCTCTTCAAGTGCTTGGTTCACACCATGGCGCGTGAAATACTTGAGTTTCATGGGCAATAATGTCATAAAATAAATGAAATTTTAAAGATTAGGACCTTAGACAGTAAAATCTTTCAAATTGGGACTTTTCAAAGGAAAAAATGTTTAGGTGGACTTTATCCAATAAATACTTTTAAAATAGGACTTTAGGCCAATTATCTCTTTTTTATTTTTTTATTTTTTTAAGTTTTGGGCACTCGGAATATATTAAACCTTATGAAACTAAAATTTAGTCCTTGAATGGGATTTTGTTATTTTTATTTAAATTTTTTCTAGGCCTAGCTAAATTTAACCATAAACTAAAGCAAAATGAATTTCTTTTTTTTTTTAAAAAAAAAAAAATCCTTTTCCATATATACCCTTGCGCGATTCATTGTTGCATAAAATTAAAAAACTCCACCACTGGGCACTTTTTTGCATAGAAACATTTTCTTCAAAGCCCATCCAGCTATTTTATGAGTTTTTGTGTTACAATAAAAATCAAACCATCTATTTTATGAGAAAACACGTTACAGAATTATTTGGTTTGTTCAGACTAGTTTGTTTTGCTCAGGCAATCATAATAAATGCATTAAGTGAGAGTGAAGCAAAGGTGAACTGCAGAATCTGATATGCCTCGGCTACTAAGAAAAGAATCAAGTCTTGCCTAACTGTGCAAACAAACATCTAAAAAAAAAAAAACTTGAGCTCCATCCAAGAATGCAAACTTATAAAAGAAACAAAACTCCCTATGAACAGCAGAGTTTGGACCATAAACAAAAGATTAGTATTGGGTATTGGGTTCGATAGCATCAATGACATTTGCCCAACACAGATGACAATGAACAGATAATAACAGAAATTGAAAAATTATATTAAGAGTATTGTGTTTCAATCTCCCATTAACCCTATATTAAGTCCTTCCTAACTGATCATCAACAAATATAGTAAAAAATATATATCTATTTAAACGACACTTGGAAAGACACAAAACGTGTCCATCTTCCGAATGAAGAGCGAGCTTAAGCCCTCTCACCCCGGATTCTCCTAGCGAGCTGAATGTCCTTGGGCATGATTGTAACGCGCTTAGCATGGATTGCACACAGATTAGTGTCTTCAAAGAGCCCAACAAGGTAAGCCTCAGCTGCCTCCTGCAGTGCCAATACAGCATGGCTCTGGAAACGCAGGTCGGTCTGCATCCAACACATATGCCCAAACAAAAACAATCAGACAAGCACTCATAAACATTCAACAAATGCGTTAATTGAATTGACGTGAAACTTATGACACAAAATAAGGTAAAGCAAGTTAAAAATAGATGACCTTGAAGTCCTGAGCGATTTCACGAACGAGTCTCTGGAAGGGCAGTTTCCTTATGAGGAGCTCAGTGCTCTTCTGGTACTTGCGGATTTCACTGTATTACGTAACATAAGTTGATTGTATTAACAACCAAGAATGCAATCTTATACAATTAAAAGAGAAAGGACACGTATAAAAAGCAAGAATTGGAGCATCTCCAATCCTTACCTAACATTCAAAATTGAGTAAAAACAGAAACATTTTTTAGATTTGAGTCTAAGTTTTTCACTGGAGTATTCTGTATCAATTTGACTTTAAAAGATTTAGAGAAATTTTTTTTCTAAATTTGAAACGGGTTTTATTAAAAAAGATTTTGAGTTAAAATTTGAGTTTGCCACTTGAGTGCTCTGTATCAAATAAAGCTTTTACTCAAGATTTCTACTCAAATTTTAGTCATGATTGGAGATGAACCCAATAAAATATATATGGGTATGATCACGCACCGAAGAGCAACAGTTCCAGGACGATATCTGTGGGGTTTCTTCACACCACCAGTCGTAGGGGCAGACTTACGGGCAGCCTGAAATCAACACGACAAGCATTTGTTTCAAAATCAAGAAGGAACAAAAATAACTTCTTATATTCGAGTGAAATTCAAACTAAATCAGAATAATAATAATAATAATAAGGCAGAAAAAAACATACCTTGGTAGCAAGTTGCTTCCTGGGTGCCTTGCCTCCAGTAGACTTACGGGCAGTTTGCTTCGTACGAGCCATCTGCCATTATCACAAACAACATCATCAACCCATGAAACTGTCTAATTTTGATTCATACAAGGGTTTCCAAGTCTGATTATTATTTCCCCAAATCCAGAATTACTGGGGAAATTAGCGCCAAGTTTATGAAACCCTTATCTTCCAAAAAACCACAAAGTTGATGCCTAATTTCGTTTCATACAGATGTTCCCAAGTCTGATTATTAATTCCCTAGTTCAGAATTTGAAGGGGAAATTGGCGCCAAATTTATGAAACCCTAATCTTCCAAATAAATCACGTAGTTTAAGAACCCTAACCCATCAAGTACTTCGGAAAATATAACTAGAAACCTCAGTACCCAATAACAAAGGACTGAAAACGAAATAAAGAATAAGAAGTAGAGGAGAAGAGAGAGAGAGAGAGAGTCACCTTTGTTTTTTGTCGAAGAGCGAGAAGGCAAGAGATGAAGGAAAGAGAAACTCCGAAAGCCAACGAACGGAACAGGTGTGAGAATGAGCCTGTAGAGCCTATTTATAGGGTCCGAGAACCGAAGCTACTGGGCGGCCGACGGGCACGGTAGACGGTGCGAAATCCGACGGTCGAAAGTCGGTTCTGTTGTGTTTTTTGCTGTCTATTTTAACGGCTGAGATGTTAGTTTTAAAAGGTGACACGGATCATTAAACTCCTATACTCGTTTCTTATCGGTTCAAAATGTTCATTTTATGTCCCCAACTTCCCAATGTTTTAAATCCCGGACTGTTGATCAAATCGAAAAAGTTATCGGATTAAGAGTCAATCGATTCAACTGGTTGAACCGTGATGTCACCATGACGTCATAAATATATTAATTAATAATTAAAAATTATTTATTATTTATTAAAAACCTATAAAAGAAATTATATAAACAAATCCTATAAAAGTTCTAAATTTTTTTTTAAGAAGTATCTCTATTCTTTATAAATTTATAATCACACAATATGTCAATATCTCAACAATGCATAATACTAATAACAAATTGCTAAAATGCTAACACATATAATTCAAAAGTTCACCAACATAACAAGTTTGAAATTTCAATGCTATGAATTACGAAGCACTATGGCATAATCATATACCAATAATCCAATATAACATATCAATTCACATCTTAAAGGATATTCACATTTTAACGAGTTTTAATATATTAACCAAATTCTTCAAAGATTATGTTATAAAACTTAAAAAAATAAAAGAATGAAATTGTTTTGAAGAGATTATAAATTTATAATAACATACCTTACTAATGCTTTAAACTTTGAAGCCCACTCTTTAGATATTCCAAACCTTCCAAGCTTCAATCCTATATGCATGATGGTAAAATTGGAACAAAACACAATCATTTTAGCACAAGAAACTTGTACCAAATCATTCTTGCAATTGGCAAAAATCGGAAATAGGAAAACTTGATAAGTTGTTAGTTGTTAGTTGTTAGTTTTTAATGGGGATTGGAACTTACTCCTATTTCTCATTTGACGCAATTCACCATTGGCATGAATCAGAATGTAACGATTTGTTTTCAAATCTATCACTAAAAGAAATATAAACTCGGAAAATTCAGAGGAATTGATTAAGCATAAAGATGACCAATAAATATGGGAATGGAACATTAGAACATACTTATTCTATTCTTGGGGCGAGCATTAATGCATCGATAATAGTTGTCGCTGTTTGGTTTCATCCTAATTTATGGAGTCTGAAAACACCCCTCTCCCCAAAAAAAAAAAAAAAAAAAAAAAAAAGAGACTGCATAAGAACCATATACTGACATAATTCATCATAAGACAAAACCAACCCAATAAAGTTTAGTCTTTATTAATTAACATAAACCAAACAAAATTAACCTATAAAGGATAATGACGCAAGAAAACCTCAATTTCACATAACTAACAGAAGTTGAGACCATTAATAAACATTAGCAGACCAAAACAAAATTAAATTGTGAAATCAAAAGCTAAAAAATAATAGTGAAAGATTAATGGTGTTTGACCAGATGAAGCTGGAAAAACTTCAGTTTCTGGACACTAAAAAGAATGTAGAGAGAGAGAGAGCACCGACCTATTCGCAAGGGAGAGCGGCGCCGCCACACGGCGCCGGGGTTGGGTGGGCTGAAACCGTCGGCCATCGACAGTGAGTTTGTAGCGAGCAGCGGGGCGCGGCGGCAGCAGAGGGGAAATGTGGAATCGGGGGAAATGTCGAAATGCAAATGGGGATTAGGGTTTAAACATTCGTCATTTACTGTTTTAGCTTTTTGGGCCTAACAGTAACTCAAAAAAACTGGGGGCATTTGTGTCATTTTAACAGAAAATTTGGTTTTTAAAAAAACCGGACGGTTCACCTATAAATGCAAAAAAATCGTAAAACTGGTGGTTGAACCGCCGGGTCAACCGGTTTTCACAAAAATGGCTGGATTTGGTGTTGGCTGGGTTTTTGGGGGTTAATTGAACTGGTTAGGTTCCCGATTTAACCGGTTGAACCGGCCGGTCCGGTCCGGTTTTAATAACACTGCAACTTCCCCGGCATTTGTTTTTTTTGTTTTGTTTTGTTTTGTTTTTTTCCAACCAACCTATTGGAATTTAATTGGAGATTAATTTAATAAATTTATTAATATTTTAAACAATTGTATTTAAAAAAAAAATACTTAGAATTGTAAACCAACTAAATTTATTAATATTTTAATTTGGAGTTTATACTCAATAATTAAACAAGATAATTCCCAATATTATAAAACTCGATTTCTTGAACAGGTTTATTAATGATTTACAAACAAGTTTGCGATTAAATTTGTAGCTAAATTTGTAAATAGGCTCGTGATAAAGTTCATGAACAGGATTAGAATAAGCCCATATAAATTCTGTAAACTTTATGGGAATTTTCATATTTTAGTTTCATCGTCCAAGTTTGTAATTAAATAAGAAACAACTCAAATCTTAATTTTAAATACATTAATTTATAAGCCAAACTTGAGTAATCTATTACTAAGCTCAACTTGGCTTGCCTATTATCCTACCTCCCTTGAGATATGAAGAAGAGAGGCATCCTTGTGCAGAGTATGTAAACGTAAACATGTCAAGTTAAGTTGAATGGTAGACCATCTAAGCTTAGATTGATAAGTTAATGAAAGTTTAAGCTTAACTCTTTTTATTTAGTCTGCGAATGGATACGTTACGACTTTCAAATTTTTTGTTTAAAAAAGTAAAAAAAAATTGAATATTTTGATAGCAGAATTCGTTTGATAAATCATTTTACTTTGAAAGTAACTAAACGAAGAAGTGGAAGTAAAAAGTGACTGGCCCACACATCGAATCCCGCTAGATGCAAAAATATAATTTTTCACTCTTTTTCTCACGATCCCTTCTTTTTCTTCCCCTCTCTCTCTCTTTCTCACTACCCTATCTCATTCTCACCACCCATCCCGCCTCGCACCAGCGTAGGAGGGAAGCATCTCCGGCATCCTTGAGTTCTTCAGTCGCGAGCATCTCCATATCTTTTCTTTCGTTTGGGGAAGAAATCTCCATCTCTGTGTGCGCATTTCCCTCTCTCCTTCAAGCTCGCCGAATATTATATGCCCACCGACGATTGAGGAAGAAGTTCATCTGCACACATCTCACTCTCTCTCCTTCAAAAATCACAGAACATAGTTGGTAATTTCTTGTTTATTTGCAGATATTGTCATTTTTTTCCCTAAGTTTCTTACATAACCCATCATATAATATGTAATCAATACATATTTGTTCCAACACAGTGAGGAAATAGCTGTAGTACTTTAATATAAATTTTTGAAACGGGTTTTGATTTTCATTTAAAATTGGTTCTGTAACTTGCTTGAATTGCTGGTACTTTTGTTGGTATTTCACTATTTCCCAATTTAAGTTTGTGTTAATTGATGTGCTAAGTCTGTGCTTTTGTAGACCATTGAAGCTCTCTAATTCCCTGTTATAATTGATGTGCTGAAAATTGATAAATCCACCTTAAAATCTTTCAAGCATCAAATTTTGGAGGAGTCTCATAATAGATGATGTAGCTAGCTGGAGCATTCTCCATAACATTCTCTGTTCAAGCACTTAAATTTTATGATAAGAGAGGTACTTATTGCTGTTCTAATATCTTAAAGCCCACATTAGAGTCAAAAGTCAGATTTAAGGTGGTGTGGGTTGTAATTATTATATTTGCAATATTCTTGATTATGAGAACTTATGCTGGGTGTTGGTTGTGGTCATTTCTCTCTGGCCTTATACATATAATGGTCTTTGTTGTATCACTGTAATGGCCATTATATATATAATGGCCTTATTTTTTGTATGTCTTGTTGCTTCAACTATCAATTTTTCTTCTCCTATTTTGTAGTATCCAAACATGCTTTTTATTTTTTGCTTTTAAAACAGGTAACTATTGAGACTTCCTAACGTACTTCTTACTTCCAAAAAATAATAGTTGTAGCAAAAAATTGCTTCTACTTCCAAAATTAAAAAAAAAAAAAATGATAGCTTACCCAAACGACACCTTAATGAACAAACTCGATTAATTTTGAGCCTGAATAATTTCGTTAGTTTTTTAATTAACGTTGAAATGCACAAAAATCAAGGTTATATTATTCTGACACATTATTTGGTTAAAAAATTTTGGTCTATCTAGCATTGCTCATAGTTAATCTACCCATAAATAAATTTCAATTTCTGTGATGCAGCAGATTACACCACTTCCTCTTTACAAAAAGAGAGGATAAATTGGCCGAAAAATAGCAGTCTCAACTCTCACAGCATCAGCTCAGCGATGATGGGTTTACAGAGTTGTTTCGGCGGGACGACCTTTCAAACCCTAAGACTAGTTGCGATTCCATCATCTTCATCCTCCATTTTCAGACCTCTCTCCAAAACCCTAACCCTAGACCTCTTTTCCCGCCATCACTTTACTCAAAGAGCTCCACTTCCATTTCTAGCTAGAGCTCTTTCAGCTCCAGCCGTCCAAATTTCCCCCATCCCAAACACAGACGACAAAGGTAATTCCTTCTCCCTTTCACTGTTACTTCAATTGTATATATATTGTTTATGATGTTTGTTTTTTTTATGATGCAGTTGTGAAACCACAATGGAAAGCGGCAATAGACTTCAAGTGGATTCGAGACAATAAGGCGGCTGTTGCTGCCAACGTTAAGAACCGGAACTCCAATGCTGATTTGGAGCTGGTGCTTGAGCTCTATGAAAGAGTACTAAACCTTCAGAAGGTTAGGTTCTATATATCTATACATCTTTTATTCTTGTTGGATAATCTTTAACTTCTTATTTGCTGAGTGGGTTTTGTTAATTTGGTTCATGGGTTCTTTCACTATGAATGAATTGATCATTAATTATACAATTCTGAGCATTTTGGCTAGTTTGATGAGATCATTGGAGGGAACTATGTGATAATTGTGCTGCTTTTTATGAAATAATGAAAATCTACCATGATTATTGTCAACTAATTAACCCTCCCACCAGAACAATAAAAACACACTACCAGTTTTATTCTGCAAGCTCTAGAAACAAACCCAGTTAGCCACCAGCCGATGTATATGTATATCCACCCCCACAGAGATATATCTACTGTGTGCGTGTGCGTGCATATATATATATATAGAGAGAGAGAGAGAGAATACTCCTGTGCTCAGGGTTTGGATCAAATTAGAATTTCATTTTGATATTTTTCTTTCCCTGTTGGTATCCTACATATTTTTTGAGCAAGTCAGCCAGTGATGTAAATCATACTTGAAAAATTTTGTTGCACACTGGACTCTGTTGTTCCAGTGGATGTTGCTTTGAGATACAACATATTTTGCCCCCAAACAAAATAAAAAAGAAAAGAAAAGAAAGAAAAAAAACCTAAAAAAGAAAAAAAATGTAAAAAACAAACTGGTTTTCTTCTCAACTGTAGCTAATTGTCACTCACAGATAGCAGGAAGTTGAAAGGCTCCGTGGGGAAAGGAATGTGGTGGCAAACAAGATGAAAGGAAAACTGGAAC
>JAESVK010000836.1:661957-682633 GCA_017140935.1 Hamamelis virginiana | reverse complement strand
CCAACCCCCAGTCAACTGGACTAGCACCAATTGGTTCATCATATTAGTTTAAGATAGAAAAAATTACAAAAATTTATAATTAATTGATATGTGATAAACTATATTTCAATTCAATACATTTACAATTATGCTTTACAAGATTCCATCTATTTAAAGCATTTGAGTGAAGTTTGAGCTGTTATATGAAGGGGAAATTTTCAAAAACAAAAAAAAGTGAGGTTGAAGAAGTGAAATAAAAGGGTTAAAACAAATTTTAGGGGGGCAAATTCAAAATTGTAAAAATTTATAGGGTATAAAAAGGAATTAAAAATTTTGAGGGGGTCAATTGCCACCACTCACCGTCATGCAGCTTCGTCCTTGTCTCTATAGAACCAATTTCATATCATATTTTTAAAAACTAACAAAAAATCATAGTGATTGAGTGATCCAATGGTTGGTTTCTAAAAAAACTAACCGGAAAAAATGGTGATATTTTTAAAGAACAAAGAAATTCACAGATTATCCTAACTATTATTTTCAAAAACCAACCGTTGGATCACTGTGATTTTTGGCGAACATAAAATTCGTAAACAGTTTATCTTATCCAACGGTTAGTTTTTAAAAATATAATCTAAAATTGGTTCTATAGAGATCACCTTGTGCAACTCTGCGTAAGGTGCATCTTACAATAGGAGGACTGATGTACTCAGGCATGTGAGTAGGCTTGTTAAAGTTTGATTCGATTGAGTAAATTAAAGTTTGACTCGATTGAACTCGTGAGTAGGCTTGGTAAGAACTCACGAAAGAGTTCATGTTTAATTTCACAAATAGGGATGTGATTAATGCTTGAATAGGCTAAGTATAATACTTGTAGACGTATTAGGTGTATTTATTATGTTTTATTATTATAGCATCATAAATTCCTGGGACCTTACATGGTAATTGGCAAATACCAAGGTCAAGAATCCCAAGTAATATGCTAATATTTGTGCGTTTGGATTTGCAAAGTTTTAAAGTTCAAATCTTTATCTCATAGAATGGGCTGTGTTCTAAGTTAGGGCACAGCTCTTAATATATAGGATTATTAATCCTTTTATGTAATCTGAGCTGCTGAAATATTAGTTACAGCTCTATCAACTGTATGGGTTCCTCATTGGGATACTACGACCGAGCTAGGCCTGGGGCAGAATGGACCCCCCATCCTCAACAGGAGTGAAACCTAATGGTAAAATACATAGAGAGGCTTCATTTTCCTCTTGCAATCTGCTGGTATAGAATTGAAACTGCACTATCCTTTCCATATTGCCACAAAGTTACCACAATATTATTATCAAAGGCTTCATTTCTGATCATCAGTCAGTCAAAAGAGCAAAGGGTTGGGTGCCATGAAATGTAAGGAAAAACCAACCAAAAAATCTTAGGGACACAAAAAAAAAAAACCCTCTTTTATTGCTTTTGATCACCACCAATGAAATAGATACATGGAAAGGGATTATTTCCAACAGAAGCACTAAACACGGTACTCGTATTCCTGATTAATCAACCTCCCCCGACTCAACCTTCCTCCCATTGTTAAAAGCCTGGTGATTTTGTTGAACCAAGCAAATGTATCTTGATCAAAGAATGAATGGCCCTCTCTCAAAGCAACCCCATCCTCCTTTGCTTCTAATGCATGATATTTCCATATCTAAACTTCTATATGTTGTTCCAGCTTTTATCTAGACTCAAAGATATTCACACTCCGCAACCCTAACTCCTATCACGGCATTGCCCAGCTTCTGGAGCTTCAATAAATAATTAGGAATGAAATGCGCCACTAACCAACCCACCAGCTCGTGGGGATCTTTTTTCTGGAGCTAAAAATACACTGAATTTTGATCTACCTGATAATGAGAGATGAGCTCATATTTTGTGATTCCTTCCTACATAAACAATCTGGTAAAGGGTTCACGTAAAATGCTTCTTCTGAACGAAACCTATCCATGCCCTTTGTTCCAGAGATGGGGCCTTTTCTCTTCCGTGGGGACCCTTGCCTGTGTAACCAACATAAAGAAACAGCAACTGAATTAGTAAAATTGGGCACCATGTGATTTCATCCTATTATTGAATTTCAGAAACTATGAACATTGATTCTTTCTGGCATTATACTTTGAAATCCCTATATGATGTGCGAATAATCATCACAATTGGTCCAGAGAGATGACGCCCTCAGACATCACCTAATAACTGGTTCTTCCTACCACTCACCTTTTGGTCCAATGGTATGTAGCTGCCCTTCCTACTAGAGAGTAAGGTATTAACTCTTCCCCTGGCAGCAGTTTAAAGGAGTTGGAAGGGAACCCTAAGCCTATGGATTAGGTTAGGTTAGATGTGTGTGAGAGAGAGAGAGAGAGGTCAGCTCCAGCTATATCCTGAAGTTCATCAGAAATAAAGGTTTATGTTATCTTTTCCTGACGACTCACATATAAGCTTCAGATTGCATTACTATTCTAGACCCACCAAAAAATGAACCCTATGAAGGACATTGTTAATGAGAAAAACCATCATGACCAGATTATTCTGGATGAAGCTTGAAGAGGCCCAAAATTCTCATTGGAAACTTACAATAACCTGGGAAGTTAGTTGAGAACCACGGATGGACAATCAAAGATATTGTAACCGAAAAAGCTCAAGAATATTAGTTTCCATTATGTCACCATGTACTATAAACTCGTAGCAACCGACTAATTGTATTGGCTATGAACAGAGAGATGTTCAGATTCACTTACCTTTTTTTGTGGATTTCAATAATTCGACTCGATAAGGTTTTTCCTTCTTTCAGTGATCCCCACTCAATTTTGTCAAACAGACGAACAAGGGCTTTCCTGATGGACAAAAACAGAAAAATAATTAGCATGCAGCAACTGTTGGGACTTTGAATAGGAGATGCAATTTATGTAATATGGATGTGCCTCAGAAAGGAAACAGCCTCACCTGTCAGGGGAAATCGTTTTCCTGTGTCCCAGAAAACGACGATGACCTTCAACTGCCCTTGCCATGTTTCCAGAGTATGAAGGAATAAATACAGCACTCTCAACTGATACAATATAGTCAAGCGCAGCCATTTGAGATGCATGAT
This sequence comes from Hamamelis virginiana, assembly GCA_017140935.1. Classification (NCBI taxonomy): domain Eukaryota; kingdom Viridiplantae; phylum Streptophyta; class Magnoliopsida; order Saxifragales; family Hamamelidaceae; genus Hamamelis; species Hamamelis virginiana. Next base: position 679,536 of record JAESVK010000836.1, on the reverse strand, counting down.
TGGTAAAAGGTTCAAGCTCGTCAACAGAAGCCAATTTTTCCTGCAAGTGACCACAACATGTGAATCAATATGTTACATCAACCAACATTTAAAATTTCAGGAGTTTAGCAGTCCTCATCCCCCAAACAGCAGCCATGGAATTAAGAAAAGAACAAGACTTTTTATTGTTGTTTAGAGAGAGAGAGAGAGAGATGTGAGAAAGCATGGTTTTCAACTAATAGAACTTCCATGAGATCCAATTATAATCAAATTATCAACTCATCACAAATCTTACAGACAATGAGGTTCCAAATCATGTGATCCACAGCTATAGTCAGACAGAAATCAGATACAATTAGCCATATACAAGAATAAGTTGATGATTTGTTATGATAGTACACACATGTTCTTAAGCTGCCTTAACACCCTATAATTTGGTCATAAATTCATATCAACTTCAGATTCCATAACCAGACCAGAACTCAGAATCAACTTTTTTAAAAAGCAATAGATTTTGCATCAAATCCAGACCACCTACATGTAATCAGATTTAAACTCCAAATTTTGCAAAATCCACATAAGCTGGATCCATTGACATACCAAGCCTCAAGGCAAGACACACAATAGCCACCCAACCACCTGTACTCTGGATAAAAAGGCCTAAGCAACCCTGGGATTTCCCACACAGAAATGTAGCAATGATACCTCTCAGCTTGAAAGATCAATTGTCTCAATTGCATAGTTTCACAGCTTATACTGCATTTTGACTCTAGTATGGATCCACTACATCTTTAGGTCTTTATTTTAACTATGCACTGGTGAATGCCATGTGCAATGCACATAACATTGTTCATTACTTAACTAGCAGTTGTGACAATGGTTTGGGTTTAATTGGTCGCTTATGTAATGGAATTCATAAAACCGTTAAAATAATATTTTAAACCATGAATCTGACTTCCATGAATGAAGTCTACACAGTTTAATAATAGTATACTCACGCTCAATAGTTGTCTCAATATGAACTCCTAGTAAATTTGGACCTCTCCAACCTGATCATGATTGTAGACCTCAGAATTCAAGAGATTTCAATAACAGAACAACAATTTACTCAAAGAGGAAAAAAGGTTGAAGCATCAAGCAACATTTTGATACTAGTCCAATAGTCCATACCTTGCTCATTAAAATGGGATAGCGGGATTGCAGATCAGCCATATGAGAATCACCCCCATATATCTCTCCAGCAGCAATATATATGGGGGTGTTTGATGGGTATCCAAGAGCAGTAAGAAACATTCCAACCTCCTTTGGAGTTAAGGGGCAGTACCCTTTGGATCTCTGTTCGCTGGAATCAATATCCTTCACTTTCCAATAAACAGTGTTTTCTCTGCACATTCAGAAGAATAAGAAATAAAATATAAGAGTGCGGCATGTCCGATAAAGAGTTGTTCACCAAATACAAACAAAATGAAGAAACATATTGTTGATTTTATAAATCACACCATAGAAACATCACCCACCTAATAGTCCGTAGTTCATCGGCTTCAGCTGGGGATAAATCATGTGTGCATCCACTAAAGGCAAGCATATCCTTCTCATATCGTAAATGAAGAGCAATGTAAGGACCATAGGACCTCATCCGCTCCACCAACATCTACAAAATCAATGGAACAATAAGCTTGAATGAAGGTCATTGCATTCACTATAAGCAAACTATAGCTACTCCAAAAGTCAAATGAACAATTAGGTCTAATGATTTACTTTTCCCATGGCTTCAATTTGGGGCGCAAATCGGAGGGCATCATAACAAGCACGGCAACGTAGTTTCTGAATATCTGGAGGCAGATTATTATTTGCCAGGCGAGAATCAGACTTTGCAGCTCGAATAACCTACAAAAGAAAAAAAGAAAAAAAGGGCATCAAGTCAGATGATTGCTTTTGAAATATTGTATGAACCAGTAGCAGAATCCAATTGAAGAATTTCGATAAGTATACCTGATAATCTGCCCACATACTAGCAATCTCATCCTGGTAGTAATCTATACCAGACCAGCTTCTAAAATGCTTAACTGCTCTGGTAGCAGTTGCCAGCTCCTTAGGAAGCTTTTTTATCACTTTTACGTCATGAGCCAGAGTATTAATAAAATGATCTTCATCAAAGACGTCTGAGAAGTTGCTGCAGTCCAAACAAATAAAACATCCAAAGCATCAACCATGTAGCACTTGAACCAGAGATAGAACGTATGACCAGAAGAAACAAACCATACCTAGTGTCTTGCCAAAATGATCTTTTATCAAGTTCTGGTATTACAAGAATGGCATTTATGATACGGGCTACAGCTACCATGTCACATATCTGCCATTCAAAATGAGATTTTTCTTCAGCTCCAGGTAAGAGCCACAAACTTAATTTATCAATAGAGTATCATGAAATGTTCAAAGACAAATTGGCAGATTAGTTTCTCATGGCTGTTGTGTCTGACATGGTAAACCATGCCAGTTGCACTACCATTTTTGGCATTTTAAATTGTGTTAATATCCATACCAACAGTAGATCAGTAAAATAGGTAAAACAACTATGACAAGTATAATAAAGTTATTGGTAAAGGGCAGTAATATTCATCGGCATGAGAAATATATAAGTGCATGGCAGGTGGAGTGGCAGAGGCAGAAAGTGGAGTGCATATAGCGCTACCCATTAGTAACTACTGTAATCAATCATGACAGAAGATAAATATTGATAATACTTGCATTGAAAAAGTTTGTAGGAGCTCTAGAACACATCAACTTCACCAAACCATTGTTTTCACATGCTATACATTCATCAAATGGACACTAATATATTTAACCTCACTGGATTTTAATTGTTGAATAACATCTTTGAACGTGCATATTGGACTTGAGTGCTCATTACACCACAGGTAGTTACAGAATATATTCTTTTCTATTCATTTTTTTCACTGTACTTTTCACATTTGCTTGGTAGCTGGGCAAGATAGGTAAGTAATGAGTTTTTCACAGTTCTCCAGCACAACTAATAGACAAAACTGCATGCCTCACATCATAAAAGAAAGTGTAGGATGCGATCAAACACTTCACAAGTAACCAAATATAAACCTTGTTTTATAAATAATCAAAACCTTTATTTCAATACTAATAGACACAGGTGCATGCCTCATATCACAAAAGGAGAGTGTAGGATGTGATCAAGCACTTCACAAGTATAAACCTTGTTTTATAAATAATCAAAACCTGTATTTTGTTATTTTACTACTTAGAGGTTTAATATTATGTTATTTATATTGAGTACTCATTTATGTGCAGTAAAACTAACAAAATGGGTATATGCACCAGTACAACTCATACACAACTAAATAAAGTCCTACCCCAACTACTTGGGGTTGGCCACACATTGTTTATCACCATCCAACTTTATCAAGAGCCTTATCTTCCGTTAAATCATTGCCCATCATGTCTTCACTCATAGCCTAAAACCACATTTCTTTTCTTTTTTTAACCTCCAATATAACTATAATATAGGCGTTTTATCCTGATGTCTAGGCATATTGTAAGCGTCACCAAGGAAGTTTCATTCGCCTAAGCATCGCCTAGATGCTTAAGGGATGCTATTTGACCCCAAAGCATAGAAGGCACTGGCAGGTTACGTTGCAAACTATAAATAATTTAATGGATACGTTGCAGGATTTATGTTCTGAAGCAACCATTGGGGGTATCTGGTTTGAGGAAACGTAAATAAGGATACCAGCTACCCAAATCAACAACTGGAACAATTTGAGCCACATATATAGTTTATGTGCTTTACAGAAGCATGGAATTGGTAACTCCATTCATCTTGGCAAAACTCCTGCAAAACCTATCCCGTTCGGGTTGCACTGACTGGATAGTGTTGTAAATCCATCAAGTTAGAAGAATTGAGGAGTGTTTTAAGAGCATGGGTTCCTTGAGGCATTAATTGCTCATTATATACAACCAAACCCATCAAAACCCAGGCAGGTCCCAGCCAAATTTTTTACTTGCCAACCCTAAACTCCAGTAATTTGCAAATCTAGTACATTATATAAGCATTGAAGTTTCCTAAAAAGTGAAGTGACCATGTCAATGACAGGACTCGGCATCTCCCTGGCTTCTATAAATGAAGGGTGAGGAATACCAACTCCCACCTCATCTATTCTAAGGGGTGACTCTACTCAGCAATTAGTAACCAACAATCTTGGAGCATGCAATTAGTAAACACTAATTGGGGCATGCAATTAGTAAAAACTACATGCAGGGTAAAAAATGATGCGCTTTATAGCAATTAGCCCCCATAGCAATTAGTAACCAACAACCTTTGAGAATGCAATTTTGTTTGAGTTAACACGTCACAAGAAAAGTACCTTCAACTACTCACACTAAGGGTATCAATTTAGCCATAACTTCTCAGAAGTCAAACATAGCATAAGAAGAAATTCAAATTTCAAAGAACAAAGGTCTTTTTTTTTGGGCAGAAAAGAACAAGTAATTTGGACAGAAGGAATCTGACAAAATATGTAGTAGGTATGGATATTGATCAATAGAAATTGTTATGCATGAGAGAGAGAGAGAGAGAGAGAGAGAGAGAGTACGGACCCCTGCCCGCATCTGGTTGAGCCCGCCATTGGTATGAACTAGCAGATAACCTCGCGACTCTGCAGGAGCTGATGAAAACAATAACGAACAAATATTAAAAATAAGTATATAAGAGTTTCACATATGCACAATTAAAACAAATCCACAACTTCCTTACGTGTATAGTTAGAACTAGGCTCTACACAGGGCACATAATCACGATTTGGCGGAGGTTTCCATAGCTTGCCAGAATCCAAAATCACCCTCGCACCATCCAACTGTCAAGTCTAAAGGAGTGAAAACATGAAAGATGCATGACTACTTTGCACCAATATATATGCCTATATCTATGTGACTCAAACCAAGAACCACAGATTGAATTAGACCAATCTTCTGAATGGACACTGGGCAAAAGGGATAACGAACCAAATCTAAATAAATAAAAAAAGGATAAAAAAACAACCAAAAGAAAAAACAATAATGATAATAAAGTGAAATAAATTGGAAAATTGATAGAAACGCAGAACCTTGCGAGAAGGGAGAGGAGCTTTCGACAAATGGGGAGGCGCAAACTCTCGCTCCCAGTTTCGCTCAGTTCTCAACTTCTGCAACTTCTGGCGTCCAATTTCATGTTGCTGAAACAAAAACCAACTCAGATCATCACAGGATCTCGTTTTTCACATTACCTAATCCCTTATTACAAATAAAATACTGAAAACAATATGACAGCGAGACAAACAGCTCAAAAAATATTAGTAACAATGGTGATCAATAGTAAAGGAATTTATGCACACCTAATCTCAAATAAACATACCCAGAATAGGGAATTAAAAAAAGAAAAAGAAAGAAAGAAAGAATTGAAGTCACTAAAAAATACAAAATAATCAAAACCCTTAACGAAATATTTCTTTGAAATTTTTCATAACAAAATAAAAAGTAATAATTAAAAACTAAATCACCAGAAATGAGAAAGCACGAATGAAAATCTAAATATGTATATGCGCGCGTAGAAAAACCAAAAATAAAATAAAAAATACACTGAATCAAACTATTGAAGATCAAGGAAGTTTGCAAAAATTAAAAAAACAAAAAAACAATTGAAAAAAAACCCAAATCAGCATTTGAAAACCCTAGAAGTTACAGAAAGACAGAGAAGGCAATGAATACAACAGAAGAAGAAGAAGAAGAAGAAAGCAGTCACCGTAGGGAGCTTGTAAGGGTCGGAGAACTTGGGGACTTTGGTGGAAGGGAATACATGTACGTGAACAGAGAACAGTGCCAACAGGGCTATTGAGCATATTGCGCACGTTAGCAACTTCCGCAGTAGAACCAATGGTCTGCACCTACGCCTCTGCATCTCTCTCTCTCCCTCTCTCTCTCTCTCTCTCTAAAACTCAATGACTACTGAATAATCGAGCGAACACATTAGGCGAAAGCATTACTCTCTCTCTCTCTGTCTGTCTCTCTGTGTCTCTCTCTCTGGTATTTCTTTCAGGTGAGAGAATGCAAAAGCAGAGTCTCTGTGTCTCTCTCTCAGGTATTTCTCTCAGGTGAGAGAATGCAAAAGCAGAGTCAGCTGTTCGATCCTTCCTTCTTTGTTGTCTATGCACTTTGCCCAGCTTTGTTCGGTTTTTTAAGGCTTTTTAGCTAGCAAGAGCCAAAGAGGAATAATAATTGCGTCAAATATATAAAATACGGCCACAAGGGAAATCAATTAATTTATTAATTTATCAATTAATTTATTTTCGGTTCGTGTTTAATAATTATTATTTTTAATTGAATAGTTCAATTTTATTGCATAAGAATTATTTGATGAAATTCAACAATTCCTATGTATAAATCAAAATGTAAAGATTTATTTGAAAATTCTAAAAACTGAATCAAGCGAAGCTCAACTACTAGTGGTAAAATAAAAATTTATCAAATTGTGGTAAAATAAAAACTTATCAAACTATTCCTAAATTCATCTTAAGCATTTTTTTTTTTTTTTATGCTATACAGGTATTATGTGCCAGTCTGCGCGCATCAGACTAAATCCTGAACCATCTACAGCATTGAATAACATTCGTTAACAACAACATTTTTATGTGTGTATATATATATATATATATATTAGAAAGTAGCTTTTCAATGAGCTAGTCTTTCAACAATTAAAGAAAAAACACATTAATGAGTCTAAAGTAAATTTCTATGTTTGTCAAACAATTTCTAAATTTTATCTATAATCTTGAATAACGTCATTTTTGCGTGTATGTACGTATTAAATGCATATATATTGGAAGATAGCCTTTCAACAATTAAAGAAAAAGTCCATTAATGAGCTTAAAATGCCTAAACTAACACATGACACATCAATGGATTAAGAACTATGAAGGCCTATATAGAAATATTTTATAGCTTAATCACATGTTTCCGAATTTTGATCCTTTGCTTGAGCTTGGATATGTTTGAATGATGTGTCATGATGTGGCTGCTCTACTTTTCACTTGGGTGATGTGCAGATGATTCAGATCATGATATATCACCCAAATACTAAACAAACCCAATGAGAGAATCCTTATTCCAAGTTTCCACCATTTGACTTATTCTCTCTTTTTTTTTTCCTATCATTTTCTTTGAATTTTCGGGATTCAAACAAATGCTAAAGGAAAATATATATATATATATCTAATACAAATCATTTTTTTTTTCTAAAATAAAAAAAATGAAAATTGTCTAAGTCTTCACAAATTAAAAGCCATCAATAGGAGGCAGCTATATATCCTATTCCTTAATTGTGATTTGACACAAGGGACAGTGGAGTCTCTCTTACTTTGACTTAGTTTTTCTAATGTAAATACAAGTTCTTATTGTACACAAGAAATGGTCAGTCTAGTGTGAATCTCAAGATGAGTGAAAATGAATTGCATTGATTGAAGGATATGGCATGCATGTGCACAAGACTTCTTCTTGAAGGGGCAATGTACACACTTGAACTAGATTTCTATTAAATTAGATTAGATATTTAATAAATAGCCTGTTTACTCTCCACTCCTCTTTATTTTATTATTTTTTATTTTCTCTTTATTAGAAAAATTCACGGGGTTACTTGTGATTTGAATCCACATCATCCGCTCCTTAAGGGCCCATTTGATAAGCTTCTACTTCTTTTTCTTTTACTTTTAAAAATAAAAAGATGAAATTTTTGAGTCCGAAAATTTTGATAGTTACTTTAAAAAGTTGAGATAGCAATAAATTCTCACTTCCTCAACCTTTAAAAGTAATTACCAAAATTTTGCACTATAGAAAATATAAAGAAACTTTTATTTATTTTTTTTTTACTTCTAAAAAAAAAAAAAAAAAAAACAGAAAGTAGAAACTTATCAAACGCACCCTAAGTTATCGATCACTTGATCAAGATAATCTCCATAGGTCCTTAAAAATCTATAATTACCTCAAGCCCTCTCTTAATATTAACAAATGAGTATGGATGCATCTTCATATATTCGGATTGGAAATCTTTTTTTTTTTTAAATGATAATAGATAACCACCTAGCTAATAGTGCATCAATAGCAAGTCCATTTCTGTAACTGTTTTTTATTTTATTTTTTTGGTAAGCCCTTTCTATAAATATGCATGATTTACTGAAAATTGGCATTTGGCACTAAACATTAATTTGCTTAGTGAAAATAATCAAATGTTTGCTAGTTGCTATCAATGGAGAATAGGATTGTTGATTACTGCAGGCACAACTCTTTCTTTAAGGTGGAAGCAAAGAACTTCAAATTAACAAATTTTACCTTTAGTGTTACTTTTAATGGAGATCAATGTCACATGCCATGTTTCTTTAGGCAATATTGGATGTTATACTTATTTTCAGTATAAAAAACCCAAAATAGTGAATTACAAAATTACCCCTACTCAATAAAAAAAAAATCTAAAAAAATGTGACTTAATGGAGGAGTTTGATCCAAATAAATAAAAGATTACCCAACATAATTGTCATGATTGTGGTTCTTATGAGTGGATGACCTGTGTTCAAATTACACAAGTCCCACATAATCTATTACTATTTTTTTTATTTTATTTTTTTAAGTAAGATACCTCAATTAACTCCCGTTTGGATTTGATTTTTATAAGTACTTATTTGTTTTTTAAAAAATTTTCTAAGAAATTATATATTGCAAATTAAAAAAAAAAAACAAATAAGTACTTATAAAAAACAAATCCAAACGGTGCTGATCTACAAATATTTTTTTGGCAAACGATAGAGTTCTATCCTTATCCAAAGTTTTCTAGATAGCAATAAAAACCAAACCTCTTCTTTAAAAATGGCTAATAAACAATTGAAATTGTAAAGTCCAATGAAATAAAAATAGCATAAATATGAATGAGAGAGACAAAGATGTATTTTTTTTTAATTCTAGTAAATGGATATCGATATAAAACAGAACTTTTTCTTTAAAAGTGGGAATACGTATTAGTGTACTAATAATCATTGAAATTGTGAAATCCAATGAAGACAAAAATTAGCACAAATATGAATGAGAGAGAAATGTATTTTTCTAATCCTAAAAATTGATTTGACAGGTGATCAAATCAACGTTGGATGGCCGACACGTGTACAAAAAAGTGAATCTAATGGCTCACATAAGAAAGATTTATGGACCTGATAAGTGATTCAAAACACATCAGATTTGCGTCTTTTTTATGTGAATGATTGGATTTCTTTTCTTGCACACGTGTCAGTCATCTAACGGTATGTGATCAACAATAAATCCAAATTCATGATAAAATATAATAATTATTATTATTTTTCATGAACGTGAAATTTTTACAGTTTGGGAAGATCCAAAACTGCAGGTGGGTCTTGGCAGAAAAAGCGAACAGGACAAAAAAACAAAATCTGCCAAAGCAAAGACATCCGGAGTATATCTAAAGCTATATGTATGCATTCCTTGCTTCGACAAGCCCTTTCAATTCTCGTGACACCCCCATCCTTTCTCACTTTCTATGATCCTACTTGCATCACACCGCTACGAAGGAACGCCCCTGTCCCCATATTCCCTGTTTGGTCCCGATTTCAATTTAGAGAGATAAAAAGTTAGAGAGAGAAACAGAAAAAAGAATCTTTAGTTGGGCTTCTTGCCTATATTGGTAAGTTCATGCATGCACATTCTGTATCAATTAATGTATTAGAATCTTTCACATTGTGAGGAGTAAATACCAAAACAAACTGTTTTGACTTCATGGGTAAATTAATTGAATCCAAATTAAAAGAGTAATTTTATCTCAAATGTACAAAAAAATTATTTGGTGTATCGGATATATATAACCTCCTTGACACATAGCACTATCATGTAACAAGCACACGATTTATGTTATATGTCTGTGAGATTTTATGTAATCGGCACATTGAATAATTTTGCTGTACGATGTTCGATAATTTTCCAACACGAATAAGATTACCGTCTACTTACTGTTTTATCCCATAAGGTTACTTTGAGTGAAGTTAACATTTATAATTTTTTAAAGCAATTTTTGCATTTAACTCTAGATGATGAGGACTTTTCTCGTGTCGGTCTTATTGGAAAGAATTAGTTGCAATTTGTGACCAAGAAGAAAAAGTGTCCCCTTTTATTAGGCAATGGGTATTACCCTTTTTCCAATTTTTTGTAACTTGTCTATGCTCTAATTCTCACTGTATTAACAAATGAACATTGATAGACACATAGCATTATCACGTGATAAGCACATGATATGTGTTATATGTATAGGAGATTTTATATAACCGGCACACCGAATAATTTTGATGTACGACCTTTAATAATTTTCCAACACGAATAAGATTACCGTCTATTTTAAATTAGTCAACGCTCGACTTGAGCATCAAGACTGCATGCACAACTTACTGTTTTATCCCATAAGGTTACCTTGAATGAATTGAACATTTGTAAATTTTTAAAGCATTTTTTGCATTTAACTCTAGATGATGTGGACTTTCCGGTGTCGGTCTTGGCTTATTGGAAAGAATTAGTTTGCATTAATTTGTGACCAACAAAAAAAAGTGTCCCCCTTTATAAGGCAACGGGTGTTACCCTATTTCTAATCTTTTGTCCCATAAGGCTACTTTGAGTGAATTTAACATTTGTAATTTTTTAAAGCAATTTTTGCATTTAACTCTAGATGATGTGGACTTTTTCATGTCGGTCTTGGCTTATTGGAAAGAGTTAGTTGCAATTTGTGACCAAGAAGAAATAGTGTCCTCCTTTATAAGGCATCGGGTATTACTTTAGGGGCGGAGCCAGGATTTTGTTCTTGGGGTGCCAAAATTTAAAAGTAAAAATTTTAAAAGTTAGGCATGGAAAGTATATTAAGATTTAAGACTAAGTTTTCTCTAGAAAAATAAAATTAGAATTTTTTTAGTACAATAAAAACTAATATCTATTTAGGTTTAATAAAATATAGACAAAATATATTATGTATAGAAATGTTTTAATTTAAGGTTGGGTGTGGGGAGTGCCATATTAATTTCTAAGGTATACAATATATAAAAATAATATAATTTTTACAATAATATATAAACTATATAAAAGGTTTTCCAAAAGCCAAGGGGAGCCATGGCACACCCCCTAGGATATATGTGGCTCCGCCACTGATTACCTTTTTTCTAATCTTCTGTCGAATAATAGTGACTTACATGTTCTCTAATTCTCACTGTATTAACAAATGAATATTGATGTGCTTATGTGAACTCAAATTTAAGAAATTTCTTTTAAAAATAAAAATACCAATCACTAGACTAACACATCATCATGGTTGGTATGGTATGGATTGTTTGTTGGTCACAATTCTTTTAGAAAATTGCTTTAAAAAGTTGGAAATTTATTAGAGTTTCCCACCTTTTGAATAACGGATAGATGAACCGTACCATGACAACTGTATTATTGGCGTTATAGATTTCCTTTTCTGGGGCAACATCCATGCAGACTCCAGAGAAATTGACTACTCATATTAAGACACACATTAAAAAAAAAAATTCAAAATAAGTCATGTGATCATGTTGATTGATATTGGTTTAGTTAATTCCTTTCCTACTAAAGTTTAGAGATGATTTTGGTATCAAGTTTGATTGTGATATTGGCCTTCAAGAAAATATTGCAATTATTAATTTGTGATGATATTTATGCCTAAATGTGTGACATTAGAATAAGGGACTGGGCCAGCTCGCTGGAAACCTAGAAGTGTAATCGAAGAATGTGTATCTTCTGTTTGGATTTTTCTGTACTTTTATTTGTTTAAGTACATAATACTGTGACAAATGATCGAAAGTGAGAATGAATGATATATTTGGATAACCAAACTTATAATCAGGCAGAGAATTCAAACACATAAAAGTTAAAGCCAAGAATCAAAACTCGTAATCGAGTAGTGGATACACTTGTGATCGAAGCATGCTATATCAATTTGAAGGGGGAGAAAAAAAGGTTTCTTAATTCTCACATTTTATAGTGACATTATGACAAAAAATAAATTATGATTTGAGAACTTGACAATAAAGTCTTGTCACAAATTTGACATCTCTTTCTAATTTTTCTTTCTCGACAATTTCAATTCGTTAATTAATGTAAAGTACAGCATTAGGTTTCAATTATTGCAAAACAACTCCTAAGTTTGAGACGAATATATGTGAACACATCATTATTAAATTAAGACTAATCACCCCACCGACTTTGTGGTTCAATAGAATTAAACAGGTTGAGAGACTAACCTATAAGCTGGGCTTAAAAGATATTTATAATTATTAAAGTATAAAAGAAAGATGTATTAGAAAAATAGTTACTCTAAGTATAACAATTAACTATCCAAAGTGATTGTAAATTCATAATACATTAGAGAGAGAGAACATCTACCCACTAACTGCTAATATTCGGGATTACGAACTGCAAAGCGCAAGTTTTATTTCGGAAACTCTATTCGAAGTGTAGAATTTAGTCTGGTACGTAAGCTGATCCAATATATATATATATATATATATATATAGTCCTGATCAAGTCAGGACGTCCTGACGTTCTTCTATTTTTATTTTATATATTAACATAAAAATAATTTTTTTTTTTTTTCGTTTTAATATTCATATTTTTTTCATTAATTTGAACTTAATTATTTTGTTTGGCTGTTTTCATAAAACGACAACCTTTGACGTGTTTACAAGGTAAAGGATCCAATTTGCTAAAAGCAACGTGGCAAGCATTGTGTGGTGAAGAGAATATATAATTAAGGTCTTGTTTATGTCAAATAAAAGCTTAATCTTGTGGTTTTAATTAATACTTATAAAAAGAATCACGTGGCAATGGAATGACCACTTTGTTATTGTCTTCACACGTGGCAGAAGATCCTTCCAGATTATAATAAAGCCAATAAGGATCAAGTGGCAGGTGGGTCCCCTCTTGTCTTCACACACTTAATCCTCGCCCACTTTATAAGTTAGTAGTTCCCATCAAGAAATGAACGAGAGCACATGCGAATGGAAAAAAGCGGACCACGTGGCAGACTATCAGGCAACGGTCATTATTGCGTAATATTTAAAAATGAAAGTAATGAGAATTAGTAATTACTCATCAATTAATGAGAGGATGTATGACCGAATCGTTCAACGGACACCAACCGTAGCTCGAATGGGTCAGTTTGATTTTATAGGAGGACCAAAAACACAGCCAAGTCTACTAATGTGTCAAAGTGGACACCAACCGTAGCTCGAATGGGTCAGTTTGACCCATTTTATTTGACCAAATATCACTAGAGAAACTTTCCAACAGGGCTTTGGGGTCCACTTTGACACAAATTAATCATGCTTGCCGCCTACAAATACGCATTCAGCAAAGAAAATAAAAAATTTTAGACCGATACCATACTAAGATGGGTCCCAGTCTTTATATATCTTATTATGATTTCCATTTAGGGTTTGTTCGTTATTTAGGAATTTCATGATGAAAATTTTGAATTCTCAAAAATTGAAGAAAGTTTGACTGATCGTTTGATAGAATTCGTGGGAGTTACAATTTCCATGAACTCCTCAATTCTCATGAAACACAGAAATTTAAATTCAGAGGTGGGAATTGCCAATTTTCACGTTAGTTAAGTTTACAAGATTACTAATATTATATTCAAAATTTATTTTTCTTTACCAAAAAATTGATTTTTAGGTATAATTGTTAAAATTTAATTAATTTAAACTAAAAAAAAGGTTATCAAAGTTTTGATGGAATTATTTCATTTTTAAAAAATTATATAACTTAGTAAAAAAATGATTTTTTACATAAAATAACTTAAAAGGATAAAATGTCATATGATTTTAGTAAAATAAAATATACTTTTAATCAAATAATCAATCAAAAAATAAATAAATCAAAAAATCAAAATTTTAAGACCATCCGAACAATAATAATTTTAATACTCGAAATTTTAACTCTTGAGACTTTAAATTCCAGAGAGTTCACAATTCTCGAAAGTTAAATTCTCAGCAAACGAACAGATCCAGACAGAAATTTCATCATTTATTACTCTTTAAATATTATAGGTGATGAGAGATTGGTACCAAGGTATTCAAAGGTATTATTTTCAATTTGTAAAATGCAGGAAGGAACTACCATACATGTTGTGTTGGGAGACATAGTTTAGACTACGGAAAATACAAGAAGCGGCATACATGGCGAGAGAAAAGGCCAAAAGGCCAAAAGGGATCCCACTTGATTTCAACGGGTTGTGGAAATTAACAAACACCCTTTTCATGTCACCGTCACTTACTGTATATACCTTTCAATTAACGCCACCATTGTTTTCTGCACTCTCTTTGTCAGTGGGATTGTTGGTGTTGACGATGATATATATATATACCAGTCATTTTATTATAGGTCGATCTTACATCACCTTATGTAAGGTCATCTCCATATCTCCAATTTTAGAAGACTGTTCGTAAAACTGACCATTGGATTATGTGCTTTCCCCTCTGTATATCATGCCTGCAAAAAATCACAGTGATCCGACGGTTGGTTTTGAAATAACTCACTATGAAAATATGCAACTTATTTATTCTTCAAAAAATCACCATTTTTTTAAAGTCGGTTATTTCAAAAACCAACCGTCGGATCACTGTGATTTTTTGCAGGCATGACATACAGAGGGGGAGCATCTAATCCAATGATCAGTTTTAAGAACAGTTTTCTAAAATTGAAGATATGGAGCCGACCTTGCATAAGTATAAGATTATGCAACATCGACCTTACAGTAGAATGATATATATATATATATATGCACGCGCGCGAGATGTAAACAAGGGCACACAGATTTGGAAATTAAATCAATTAGCCTATCAAAAGTCACTTAGACTTGGAAAGCTCAAGTCCAATGAGTCACGTAGTGGGCACGATGAGTCTAAGGGTCAACTTCTGTATTCATAAATTCATCATTTTCGTATGACAACAAATACCTAAAAAAATTAGAGCCCATGGAACCATGCTCTCAAAAGTCATCTCGACCTTAATTAGCCTTGCTTTGAGATGGGACCAGTGAAAACCTAACTCAGTCTCCTTTCTCTCTCATCTTTTTTTTTTTTTTGACATTATCTCTCTCTCATCTTAATCGTGCTCATTTTGTTAAGAAAAATAATATAAGGGACTAAAATTTAGATTAAATTATATACACAGAGTGAAATTTTCTGATTGATTTTTTTGTATTTGAGTTTGCTTGAGTACCTAAGATCATGACACCTCATCTAAAGTGAGAGATGAACGATATAATTGAATAATGTGTCATCTTTGGTACTGAAGCAAACTCAATTACAAAAAAAAAATCAAGCAGAGGATTCAGACTCGTAACCAATTAATTTTATAGTATAATAGAGTCTATTGCAGTGGAACGTCATAGTCTACGCATGTCTATGTCACTGGCATCCATCCTATCAATAATGTAAAGATGAAAGTTTGATGCTGATTATTTAAACCTTGAAATTGTCATAAGTAATTTTCGTTTTTTGAATCCTAACACACGTCCTAAACCCCACACCAACGCTTCACCACCACCTGCGCCAAGGCATCGTAATAATATGGACCCAATCTCCATGAATTTTGACAAATTACTTCGGATAACTGTCCCTATTTAAGGAAGAAAAAGACCTTGATGTCACATTTCACGTTAATAAAATAGTAAAATCTCTAAATGGGATAGTCTCTTAACAAGATCGATCATTTTAAACAGTTTGAACCCGTAATAACAGTATCAAAATTAATTTGGTGTGTTACATTTTCATTAAGAGAAATGCTAGACAGATCAAATATTAGACCAAAATTTTTAAACCAAATGATGTGGCGGAATTTTAAATTCTATACTTCAATTTTGTACACTTAAAACATGCACGAAAGTAGAGAATATATACATATCTTGCGGATACATAATTTGATTTAAAAAATTTGGTCTAAGATTTGGTTCATCTAACATTACTCTTTTATAAATTCTTTTACAGAAAAGAACCTAACATCGACAAGGGTGTTGCGTGTTTAGTTGGGTCATAAATTCTGCACATTTTCTCCATCCCTTCCACTAATAGTCCACCAAGTCAATACAGAAAGGGGTTGATTTCATTAATTTTGCAAACATGGAAGTCAGTAAAGAGTGTCTTAAGGAATAAGACAAGGTGATTACTGAAGTATACGTAAAGGTAGAGGTGGTTGGAATTAGTGGAGAAGTTAGGGTTTTAAATGCAGAGTAAATTGACTATTATTACAGCCCACATATCAATTAATTAACACCACCTCCCCTTTCTTATTTGCTATTATTAGTGCTTTTTTAGTGTGGTAGACCCAGTAAACTTAGCTTACCTAACTCACCACAGACAAAAAAGCAAGCAATAAATTAAGAGAGTCCGTGGTTAGTAGGGTATTGCGGTCATCTGAGAGATTAGTCGAGATGTGCGTAAGCTGGCGCGAACACTCTCGGCATCAAAAAAAAAAAAAAATAATAATAAAATTAAGAGAGCCAAAAAAAATTAAATTATAGTCTCTATATTATTTTTTCCAAATTTATTTCTTCAGATAAGTAATGAAATTCTTTTGTGCACATGGAAACATTTCATTTTCAGTTAAAGTTTTTGACACCCATTGTTAGTAGTGTGGACATTGTCTTGTATTATGGGAGGCTGATTCAGCCTTTCGTAAGCAAAACACTTGCTCATATATGGACCAAGTCCATTTACTAGTCTTTTAATAATACACCTAATGCCTAACAAAATTAATGATGCACTTCACAATTTAATTGATGTTTAATAGAACAATTATGCTCTCATTTTCCAAATAATAGATGGACCTTCCCTAATCTTTAACATAGGTTAAGCCAAACAGTTAGTTAGGTTGGAGAAATATTCCATGGTCATGGTCCATGGGTTACCAGAATTTTGTCTGTATCCCTACTTTTGAGGAGAAGATTTTGAGTTCAAGCATATGAATATGAAAATGTATCGATGTTCATTTGATAGTACCAGATATAAAAACAACTTGGGTCATGCAGGAACGGAGTCAGGATTTTGGTTGAAGGGGGTGAACTTTAATTGATTTTAATTCTTTATCCCAACTTAAAAAATTGAAAACGATTTTATTCATTTTTTTTTTAATCATGTTAGTTTTAGGTAGAAAAATATTGCAAAAAATTATAGTTCACTGATATTTTGATAATCTATATTTCAATTCAATACATTTACAATTGTCCTCAGTAGGAAACCATTTTTTCAAAGCATTGTATGATGACTTCATTATCAATGTCATCAAATACCCCTCTCTCAATATACATAACTAAGCTATCATTTATGAATTCAACACTAATTCAATAACAAAAAATATTAAATTGGGCTAAATTACAATGAAAAGCCAAACTCATTCAACAACCAAGCTATCAATCTAGATTTTGGAAATTTATTTTGCTCTTTTTTTTTTTTTTTTTTTTTTTTTTTTTTTTTTTTTTTAAA